>CABHPQ010171693.1:420-51520 GCA_902168405.1 Peromyscus aztecus | reverse complement strand
GCCTTGCTCCGCCCGCCGCCCTCCTGGGGCGCAATAAACGGTTCCAACCTTGACCCTTGTCGTTGTCTCGTGGGTGCTGGAGGCTGCGGGGGTGGGGGCTCCTGCGGGGGCGGCGGGGGGGGGGTTGAGGTTTCTAAGTTCAGCTAGGCAACTAGCCGACCGCGCTGGCAGAAGTGGGACAGGTGTGCCCTGAGACAGCTGACCAGTGGAGGAGAGCACAGCACCTATAAGAAATGTTGAGAGAGTGGGATCCCAGCCTTAGGTCTCCGCACTGACCAGCATGTACAGGATAGCTGTCCACATGTTGGGGATTAAACCTCAGGATCCAGTCTAACAATGGACAATTTTGCCAAATGGAAGACCTGCAAAGTTCTAGAACAGTATGTACACATATAAGGTGTGGGAGTGAGCTGGAGCCAGGGTTGGTGTATCACTTTTTTTAAAGTGGGGAAGGGCCTTGGGGCAATGGCTGAGGGTGGGAAGGGACCAGCGTTTCTTGGCTGATGTGATCCTGAGGCAGACTCAGCCAAATGAACAAAGTGGTTACTTCACTGCCTCTTGAAGTCTGGTACCTGGCTGAAGGTTCCCTGCAAAAGGCATGGCCAGGTACCACGTTGAATTGGGTTCTACCATCCCCAAGCTGGCTCACCCCCAAATGGCTCAGCCCCTGTCCACCGGGTCATGATGGGCTAGACCTTGGAAACAACCATACCCAATTCCACGGGTATTTTTGAGGTCTCCTGAAGGCTAAGGGTTGGCTTGTCTGCCTGAGTGTTCCCAGTACTCCACAGCCAGCACTGTGGCTCTTATCCACGTGCCTGGTAAAATCCCTAACCTGTCTTCTGCCTGCCCTGCTACAACCCTCTTTTTGTGAACTCTGGGGCCTCTTAGTGCCTTTCAAATTGTCATTATTACCTCATTCTTTCCATAACTCCTAACTCTGCACACCTGCCTTCCAGGGGCTTAGCCCTCCCATAACTCCCAACCCTTGTAACTTAGCATCCCATTCCTTGGAGATGCTGGTTCTTGGTTTCTGCCTTCCACCCCATGCCTAAGTGTAGGCCCTCCTAGACACTGAAGTACCCAGAGTAGTCTTCAGTAGGTGTCTAAGGTTTTCTATTGCTGTGATGAAACACCATGACCTTAGCAATATGGGGAAGAAAGGGTTTATTTGGCTTACATATCCTAAGTCTCAATCTATTGAGGGAAGCCAGAAACTCAGGGCAGGAAACTGGAGGCAGAGAAACTGATGCACAGGTCATGGAGGAATGCTGCTTGCTGCCTTACTCCTCATGGCTTGCTCAGTTTGCTTTTTTTTTTTTTTTTAAAGATTTATTTATTGATTATGTATACAGTATTCTGTTTGCATGTGTCCCTGCAGGCCAGAAGAGGGCGCCAGATCTCATTACAAGTGGTTGTGAGCCACCATGTGGTTGCTGGGAATTGAACTCAGGACCTTTGGAAGAGCAGTAGGTGCTCTTAACCACTGAGCCATCTCTTCAGCCCTCAGTTTGCTTTCTTGTAGAACCCAGTACCACTAGGGATGATACAACCCATGAGGAGCTGGGCCCTCCCGCATCAATCACTAATTAAGATAATGCCGTACAGGCTCGCCTACAGCTATTCTTATGGAGGCATTTTCTCGCTTGAGGTTCCCTCCTCTCAGATGACTCTAGCTCCTGTCAAGATGACAGAAAACTATCCAGCATGGTAGGTCAAGGCCCCTGCATGTTGTAAATGTCCTTTGGGGACCAAGCCCACCCTAGGGTCAGGTTACAGGGCTGGCAGAATACTGAACCCCTCCAGCCCCAGGGGTAGTCATGTGACCTAAGACCTGGCCAGTGAGTGCTTACTTCGGTTGTTAACTTGGCTTCAGTGGTTGAGACAGAGATGGGTTCAGTGCCAACAACTGGAGGGCTTCTCTGGGCACTACTGAGAAGCAGCTGCTCTTCCTTCCCTGAGGATCGCTAAATGGTAGCAATGTAAGTCCAGGGTTGCTTGTGGGAGAGGCTGCCAGAGAAGGAATCAAGATTGGGGCGCTGGAGGCAGGAAATGGACACCTGCCTAAAGTCCTGAATGGAGCTCCTAGGCCTCACCACCCTAGGACTGCTGCATGGCTCTGTAGAGAAGTCTGTTGGAGTTGGGTTTCTGACAGCTGCGTTCTGGCCTCCAAACTCCTTTGATTACCTTTTCTCGCCACATCCCTGGACTTTGACATTTCTTCAAATGGTTGTTCTTCTAAACCATCTGCCCAGGGTCCCCAATCGCTCCCTACCTGCTCGTCCAGACTCACCTCTTAGGCTTGCCAACTTAGTTACCTCCACACTGAGTTCACCCAAGTAAACTTGAAAAAAAGAGGCTTCCCAAGTTAAGGCTATATGACCCAAGCCAGCCACTCCTGACAATTTGCAGTGGGCCAGGAGCTCGGAGCGGGACTTCTTCAGTCTCCTCCAACTCAGAGAAGAATGTGGGCAAAAGGGGACTTAACTGATGCAACTATTGAGCCCTTGGGAGGCGACACAGTCAGCCCGATGGCCAGGTTCCTCCTGACATTATATTCTGCTCCTGAACTGAGGAAGTCTAGGATCTATTTCCTTAATATGTCCTGATCTTGGCCCCAATGACCCTGATTCCATTTGAACACAGATGACACCTGGCTAAGGACAAAGGTTTTCTGGTTGAGGTAGCCCAATATAGCCAACAGCAGAGGACTTAGAATACATAAAGCAGCCCAGGCCTGAGTGCTGCCTCTGCACCCACTGATGGGAAGGGCTGGGTGAAGGCTGAGGCTGAGGGTGCTGGACCTGGCTTTGTGGGGGCTTTTGGTTGGAGGACAAAGATTGTTCTCTCCAAGCCAGAGTTTCCTCACGTAGAATCAAGGCTGGGTTACTTGTGACTGTGCACCTGCAAACAGGTTGCCACCTTGTGAGCTCCCAGATCTCAGGTATTCTTTGGGGGTCTCAAGGTCTGCCTTCTTCCTGGCCCTGGGACAGCCCTGCAGACACTACTAAGCCCTTATCCTGGGTACTGCAGCTATAGTGACCACAGACTGGGGTCTCCATGTCTTGACCAACCTGTCCTGGACTTGTGCCTCTGCCAGATATGGCTCAGACCTGAGCATGGGTGTTGGGAGGGGTGGTGCCGAAGACCTTGTATCACATACCTGGTAAGTCAGTTCTGTGTGGTGTAGCCCAGTGCTCATTAAGCATTCTGGCCTTGCCAGCAGTCCTGAGGCAGCAGTGTGGCTCTGATCCTTCACAGCAAGTGCCATTCTGGCCACTTGTCACAAGATGGAGGCCGCAACGCTGGTGGAGGTGTTGAAGAACAAAGTGAGAGCTTATGTGTCAAGAGCCGCATCTGCAGTCCTTCACGCGGCACTTAACTGGATGGCCCTTCCGGACAGTGTCAGGCTGTGGACAGAACAGAGAAGTCAGCAACTTCTTGGTAGGGACCATGAAGCCCGGAGACTCAGGACTAACACAGGCCTGAAGTCTGGAAGATGCTTCTGGGGAGTGAGGAGCAGCATCAGAGGGGAGCAGAACTCGGGTTCCTGGGTCAACCAGAGCTCAACAGGGAAGCAGAAGCTGAGGGGGCACAGGAGCAGATGCAGGAGTCTGACTTATTATGGCCATTCTGTAAGGATGTCTTCGTGACAGTCGGAACATGAAGCCACAGCAGGCAGGAACCCCACTACTTGAGGTGGGACTCCAGCACAGCGTGAAACCTGTCATGGCAATGAGAGCATCTTGGAGAAGTCCAGACCCTTGTTCTCTGTTCCTGGTGACAGAAGGGCTGGGGAGAATGGTGCCAGGCTCTGGACCTCAGGAAAGTCAGCAGATAAACAAATGACATGGCAACTTCCTTCGGAATCTGGCAGGAATCTGGCAGGAATCTGCCCAGTAGCCCACCCAGACAGGAAATAGGCAAACAAGGTTGTTCTGGGGACTGAAAATGAAGTGTATGGCATGAGGGGAAGGAGAGTATGTTAGTCAAGGTTCTCTAGAGGAACAGAACTGATAGAATGAATCTATATATAGAGAAAGGGGATTTATTAGAATGGCTTATAGGCTGTGGTCCAGCTAGTCCAACAATGGCTGTCTGCCAATGGAAGGTTCAAGAATCCAGTAGTTGTTCAGTCCATGAGGCTGGATGTCTCAGCCAGTCTTCAGTACACGCTAGATACTGAAGAAGGTTCTAATGCTATGAAGGAATGGACTTGCCAGCAAGAGTGAGAGCAAGCAGGCAGAGAGAGCAAGCTTCCTTCTTCCATGTCCTTTATATAGGCTGCCAGCAGGTGTGGCCCAGATTAAAGATGTTTTCTCCCCACCTCAAAAATCCAGATTAGAAGTGGGTCTTCCCACTTCAAATGACTTAATTAAGCAAAGATCCCTCACAGGTGTACCCAGCCATGTGGGTTTTAGTTACTTCCAGATATAGTCAAGTTGACAACCAAGAATAGCCATCAAAAATGACCTTAAATTTGTATCAATATACAAAAATCCATACCAATGTAAAATATTTGAAATTAATAGTTGCTTTTTAGTTTAAAGTATATTCAATAATCTACCCTTTTATCCTGTCATTCCTATATCTTTTTTCTATTCAGAAAGAGATCCTTGAATCTAACCTCCCTTGTTTAGTTTCCTCTCTTACCATGACCAGTAACAATTTGTCACTGAAAGAACCAAGCAGACGCCATAACAGGCTGCTCAGTCTTCTCTCAGAGATCCGGCCTCAATTTCAGTTTCCTGAGACTTGAGCAAGCAGTTTCTGGGAGGGCAATGATATAGTCCTTTCAGTAGCTCCCTTTCTGCACATATTCTGGTCGCTCAAGGTTCAGCCAGTTGTTTACTGTCTGGGACCCCTCATCAACTTAGAGCTACGTGCATGGGTCAATGTGAATGTGCTAGGCCAGCCAGCCTTCATGGCAGCTCAAAGACAAAGCCTGGGCCACTGAGTCAGCCCCCACAGTCAGTACGTGCTAGGCCAGCCAGCCCCCATGGCAGCTCAGTACAAAGCCTGGGATTTGTCCAGGCCTGCCCCCAAAATGATAACTGTAACCCCTAACCAGTAAATTCAAAGGTTACACACTCTCACCCAGTCATATGATACGAAGGCTTGTACCACCCTGTTTGTGGTTTTTCCCTCTAAAAACCCCTCACCTTGAGAGCTCAGGGCCATCCTCCTCTACCTGCTGTGTTGAGTTTGGGCATGGACCAAGCCCATGCTTGCTTGTTATCAATAAACCCCTTTGTGTTTTGCATCGGATATTGGCTCTGTGGTGGTCTTGCTCGGGGATCTTGCGATGTGGTCACAACATCACCAACCCTCCCTAAATGATGACAAACATCATTGTAGATGTAACCAACCGTCTTATTAAATAAGAAACACAGAACCAATGCAAAGAAGAAAGCCAAGAGGTCAGAGCTAAGAGCTAAAACCTTACCCTTCCTCCTGCAGTGGTCCTACCTCTCCAAAGGAGGAGCTACTTCCTGTGTTAAAGTCTTTATATAGAGTTTCTGTTCTGCCTTCTCATTGGTTGTAAACCCAACCACATGACCGCCTCATCACTGCCTGTCTGTATAGACCTCCAATTCTTCTATGGTTGGTATTGAGATTAAAGGCATGTGTATCCAATGCTGGCTGTATCCCTGAACACACAGAGACTTATCTAGCTCTGCCTACCAAGTGCTGGGATTACAAGCATATGCCACCACCGCCCTGCTTTCCTATGGCTTGCTAATAGCTCTGACCCCAGGCAACTTTATTTATTAACATACAAATAACATTTTAGTACAAAAGAAAATATCACCATATTTCCCCTTTTCTATTTTAATAAAAAGAAAAAAGGAAAAAGCTTATAACTAACATAAGAAAAACTATATACAAAAGTACAATAACTATATACAATATATACAAGTAATAAATACCTAAACAATGTCTAGTCTATTTGTATTTAACAAATTCAGAGAAAATAATTCCATTATCTATCCTATTGTATCTAAATCACTTTCTATCCTAATTAATCTTCAACTATAACTAAATAATCTTCAACTCCTTCAGAGACCCAAGAAGGAAATAATATTAGCTAACAAAAATAAAAACAGGAAGTACATGCAAGCAACTTCCAAAAAATTGTGAGTTGACAGAAACAGCCAGCTGCCTGGACAATCATCTGAGGTTTCTCCGCAGTGTTGGGGCATCATCTTCAGCCTATAGGCTTAGTGTATCTGACAGACTCATTTGTGAAGTAGGATGTACACAAAGTCAACAGTTCAACTTCACATTGGGTGAGAGCAGTCCATGTACCAGAAATACCTGAATTCCACTAGTGTCATGTGTAGTGGGTAGCCATTCCAGCTTTGGTCTGGAAGTTCCAATCCCCAATAAGGCTTCCGTAACTATCACGCCTACAAGGCGGGGCCAAGGGAGGGCCTGAAGACCTGAGATCGGGACGTGCGGCGCTCTCTTGTTTCCTGGACCTGGACGCGAGAGGTAGACCGAGGAGAGTTCTCCAGAGAACACCGCCGGACTGCGCTGTGTCTTTTCCAGAACCCGCCACCTACTTACCCCTTTATTTGTAAGTTACCCACTAAATAAATCTTCTTTTAACTACGTGGAGTGGCCTTAGTAATTACACCAATAGTCATGTCCTGATTCAGGATTTTAAATCCTGGAAATTGTTGATGTCTTTTGAATTCAGCTGTCCATTCTTCTTGGCTATGTGTGTATGTGGCTTCATCTCAGCATCCCGTTCTTCTTCACATCCCTCTATTAATTGCCATTCTACTATTGAGAGGCATGAGCTTAGTTACTCTTCAAGAATAACTGTTTCAGTTGCTATTCCACTGCACATCAGAAGCCATCGGCCCATTGCCTGTTCAGCTGCCTTCGAAGAAAAGGGCACTATACCTTTTCCGGATTGTGAAGGCCACTTCAGGGATGGTGTCATATTGTCCTGGCCTCAGAAGATGCCTTTTGATAAAGCCATAACCACACTTGTTTTGGCAAGAATCAGTAGTCCTTTGGTTCGTGTCCTGTCTGTCCTGTTTGTCAGCAGTTGATTTGAGGATACTTAGTTGTCCGGTGGCTAACTTTTGCCATAATGAAAGTTAACTCCAATTGCAGTTTTTTCAATGCAGTTTTTCCATATTTTCTCTGAAGTAGATTGGTACTGCAGGAGCCGACGTGTCTCATAGTCATAACAAAAAAGAAAAATTTTCTAAGTTATTAAAACATTTTAAATGCCATATTCTCTAGATCTCTGAAGGGTTTGAAGATGACCTGTCTATCTAAAATATATCTGCTCAATCTTGAAAACATACCTAATATGACGACAAGTTCTATTATAATGTCTAACTACTAACTTTCATTTCTTTATATCATCCTAATAGTTGGTAATAATAACATTCAAGGATCAGAAAATTGTATTACATTGTTAAATGAACGGTATAAATACAGTTAGAAATATACATATAGCATTTTCTAGCAATATCAATTTCAATATATATAATTTGTATACAATATAAAACAATCCAATCCAATGTAAAGTATTTAAAACTAGTAATTGTCTTTTTCTTTTTTTCTTTTCTTTTTTTTTTTTTAACAAGAACCTTAAATCTAATCTCCTTTGTTTAGCCCTTTTCCTAACCCTTGACAACAACTTGTAACCAACCCCCCTAATCAATGAAAATTATCCCAGACCCATAACCCATTAAAAGACCAAAAAAAAAAAACCCACCTGCCCCACACCACCTCTTTGGGAATGTGGGCATTGTATTCTTAAAATTGCTTCCTACTGGGTATGGGCGAAGGTATCTTTATCCTGAAAAGAAAAATTTTAGGTTAATTGTCAAATTCTAGGAAAGGTAACTATATCCTTCGTTATCCAGTCTGTGTATAATGCCAAAGTTCAGGGTTTATCTCAAATCCTTATTTAAGTAGTCTTTGAGACTGGATCATCTTAGCTAGCTCTCTCAAAATTGCTCTGAGCATTTTATAGTTCAAAGCTGATCTGTAGATGATGTTTGTCAGCTTAGTGATGTTATTATTGTCCACGTGGAATGATTGTTGTTGTGGGGCCCCATCTTCTTCCTGGAGACTTCAGTTGATGTTAGGCCTGGCTGTGATTTCCTGCAGAAAACTGGTAAGAGACTCGAACACAAAGACATATATATGCAGCTAATTGAAACCTTTTTTCTTTCTAGAATTAGTTAGTATTCTATATGACCATTCATATCTTAACAAAGTTGAAAATGTATATATATATATATTAATCTTGTAAATTTTGATATAAAATTCACACTTTAAGAAAAGTTTAAAGAATCAGAATAGAATCAAAGAGTTGAGATTAGTAATAGAATAGTTCCTTAATTAATTTGGCTTTTCTCCTGTCCCATAGCAGAAGATGGCTCATTTCTTCTGGAATGATACAGGGATTTTGCATTTTCCTTTTAACAACATGCTTGAGTTTAAAGAAGGAGAGAGCCATTCTCCAACTCCAAAGTCAGCTTTAAATTTTAATTGAACTGGGACTATTAGAAGACCAATAGTGTTAAATCTTTAGAGAAAAGCAGAAACAAACATTTAGGAAGACATAAAATTTTTTAGATGATATACCCATACGCCATTTCACTCTGTTTCTTGGGATAGATGATTTGTCCCTTCTCTTCAGTTGTCACAGCCTGTCTGTATAGACCTCCAGTTCTTCTATGGTTGGTATTGAGATTAAAGGCATGTGTATCCAATGCTGGCTGTATCCCTGAACACACAGAGACTTATCTAGCTCTGCCTACCAAGCTGGGATTACAAGCGTACGCCACCACCGCCCTGCTTTCCTATGGCTTGCTGATAGCTCTGACCCCAGGCAACTTTATTTATTAACATACAAATAACATTTTAGTAAAAAAGAAAATATCACCATACATCATAATCCACCAAATGACCAAAAAACCATTTACCATACATCTTGGGAATGTGGGCATCATATTCTTGAAATTGCATCCTGTTGTCTAGGGGTAATGGCATCTTTAGGGAACCCTGAGAAAATTGACATAATGGTAAAGTCCTGGGAGAGCTAGCTGTATCATTTTTTTTTTGTCCAGTCTCTGTGTAATGGGAAAGTACAGGACTTCTCTGAAGTCCTGGCTGGAGTAGTCTGTGAGACTGGACCATCTCAGCTAGCAGCTTTGAAGTTGTTCTGGATGCAGAATATTGAGGAAAATGCAACAGAGGCATTTTGAGGCTGGGTCACCTGGCTACTTATCTTTCTTGGCGTCTGGTCCTTTTTTTTCTGAAACCCATAAACTTTTGCAGTTAATATATGTATCTGTAATAACACAAGTATGGAATGTGTGGTGTGTACAAGTCAGCTAAAGATGATTTTTTTTTTGTTTTGTGTTAGAACAGGTAAAAGGCATCTTTCAACTTTATAAGTCCATTTGGACTGTGTAACTAAACTGTAATAGAAATCTCCATCCATCAATATGAGAGGATGGCATGCAATAATAAGTCATGAGAACTCTGTAGCCAACAAAATTTATCAAGTCTCATCCATTCTCAGAGTTGCTTCCATAGGTGAGGGATCAGCATACACGTCACCTGTCCTGTAGTCTTTCTTGGTTTCTTTTTTCATGTCTGCAGTCAAGATTTTTAGGAGGTCTTCCCAGATCAAATCTAATCTTCACTAATTTTGAAGAGAACCATAACTTTTTGCTTCCTGTGGAAACAACGGCCCATGTTGATCATCAATCAAGAAAACACTCCACAGGCCAATCTTGTGGTAGTATTTTCTTCATTCCTCCTTCTAAAATGACCCCTGTTTGTGTCAAATTCACGTTACACTAACCAGCACACCCAGCAAAGGCTGTCTCACAGCTGGAGAGGCTGAGAATCTTGCAGTTATTCAGTCGATGAGGCTGTCTGTCTGAGCAGTCCTAGGCTGGCACTGAGCCGGAACAGATCCCTGGAGAGCTGCTGGTCTTCTGTCTGCATTAGAATCCCAGAGAAGCTGGTATTGTATCAGCAGGAAGGATGGACTTGCCAGTGAGTGAGGGCAAGCTGGCAAATGCAGTCTCCTTCTGTGTCCTTCTGTCTGAGCTGGCACGTGGTATTGCCCAGATTTCAGGTGTGTCTTCCTGCTTCATACAATCTGATCAAGAAAACCCCTCACAGGCATGCCCCGCAGCCTGGGGTGTAGTTAATTCCAGATGCGGTCAAGATGCGTCACCACATGAGAGGAATTCAAAAGCAACTGGATCTGGGAAAGAGAAAATGACCCTGGGAATCCAGGGTCCACAGGGACAGGAAACAGAAGTAACAGCCACAGAGGAGGGGAAAGGAGCGCGAAGCGGAGCAAACCGTTTTAGAACAAACTAACAACACAGGGACGGGAGGGGCCCCAGAGCCGGGCGTCCACCAGAGGAACTCTGGTGTTTTATAGAACCCTGCCCCACTTCCCTCTTTTGTCCGGGCAGGGGATCCTTCCTCGAGGGGAGCTCTTTTTCTCCTACCTGTAGGCTTTTCTTTCAGCTGTCCAATTGCAACATCCAGGAGAATGGAGGGACGCGAATGCTTTCCTGACTGGCCTAAATTTCGGACCGCTTTTCGTTCCCCACTCTCGAGGACAGACACTGACTGCCTTTGGGAATGGTGACGTCGGGGTGGGGACCACGCTGGCTGTTTCCTGTAGAGAGGGGATAGTGTTTTAGGGTGTTGGCTAGAGAAAAGGGTTTTCCTGGACAAATCCAGAGGGCTGCAATAGAACTTGCGGACTGTGTAGATCTGGGGTGCAGGACAGCATTTTGGTGACAGAGTGCTATCCAGGTGTAGTGACATCTGTAACATAGGAAGTTAAACCGTTAGAGTAACGATAGTCTTACCCCAAAACGTGACTGAACACAGTTGCACTGGGACATGGTAGCACAGGTCTTCAATCCCAGCACTTGGGAGGCAGAGGCAGGTGGATGTCTGTGATTTTGAGGCCAGCCTGGTCTATAGAGTTCCCTGACAGCTATGGTTGTGTAGAGAGACCCTGTCTTAACAAAGCCAAAACAAACAAACAACCCCAAGTGCAGCAGCTTTGCTCCCATTAGAGGAGCACAAGCAAGAAAACCACGTCAAATCGAACCTTCTGTGGGTGTGGGCAGAAGCTTCTGTCCCGCCAGCCAGCTCCCAAATAACCACACAGAGACTCAATATTAATTATAAATGCTCGAACAGAGACTTAATGTTCATTATAAATGCTTGGCCAATAGCTTCAGCTTGTTTCTAGCTAGCTCTTATAACTTAAATGAACCCATTTCTATAAATCTATGTGATACCCTGAGGCTTGTTCACCTCATGTGCGTACTTCTCATCCTGCTCGCTCTGTGTCTCATGGTTTCTTCTGACTCTGCCCTTCTTCCCAGCATTCTCTCTGCCCCCAAAACCCTGCCCAGCCATCAGCCAATCAGCTTTTCATTAACAATGAGAGCAACACATGTGGGCTTTGTCACAAGTGTCAGCCAGGCTGGTGATTTCCTAGACACTTGTGTTCATTACAAGGTGGACACCCTGGGGAAGCTGCTCACCAGTTCAACTGGAGTTTAGAGGTGGGCCACCATGTTTCTAGTCACCACCTCTCGGAGAACATTAAGAGGCAAGGTTAGCTGGACAGTGGTGGTGCGAGACTTTAATCCCAGCATTCAGGAGGCAGAAGCAGGTGGTTCTCTGTGAGTTCAAGACCAACCAGGTCTATGGAACTAGTTTCAAGTCAGCCAGGGCTACACAGAGAAACCCTGTCTCAAAAAAACAAAAAACAAAGAAACAAAAAACCAAACAAACAAACAAGCAAACAAAAAGGTGGGAAATGCTAGGGGCTGGAGAGATGGCTCAGGGGTTAAGAGCACTGATTGCTCTTCCAGGGTCCTGAGTTCAAATCCTGGCAACCACATGGTGGCTCACAACCATCTATAGAGGGATCTGATGCCCTCTTCTGGCATGCAGGGAAACATGTAGACAGAACACTGTATACATAATAAATAAATCTTTTTTTAAAATGTTTAAGAAAGAGAAACAAGGTTAATGAAGAGACCTCAACATCATAATCAATGCCTTGCTCAGCGAGGTGAACTGCACCTGTGCTCCAGTCTGAGCCATACACCAGGGCCCTGCAGTACATAGGAAATGCTTAGGATGTTCACACGAGAGGTCACGAGTGTCATTGTATCCTTAGGATTCCCTTCCAGAAGAACTGCCACCTCACCTCCCATGTATCAGGTGTGCTCTTTGATGGGAACGGACACCAGAGGCCATGTCTGGGTGAAGTCAGGGTCCCATTCTCATTGGGGGCAGAAGTCAAATGTCATTCTCTAACTTACAGCCTAGGATGGAAATAAAATTCCCTTGGGTTTTATTTTGTATAATTGCCCAGCGATATCCCATAGGCACAAGACTAGTATTCTGAACAATGGAACCTAATCCTGTGAGTTTGACGACTGAGAACTTAATCTCCTCACTTTGTAGGAGACCAGGGGCAACTAGAACACTGAATGAATGTCATACGACTTTTCCAGAAGGGAGGTGTACCATCACCAACAAAAATATGGGTAGACCTTACCTCCGATTTCAGGAGGGCAGTCATGGGTTCACGGACAACTAAGATTCCATTCACATTAGGAATCCTATGTTGGGCATGGGTACAAGCTCTCTACCAAGCAGTTAGAGGGCCTAACAGCTCTACAATCCAAGAATCCATCTCCCCTGTCATCATGAGGAAATCCCTCCTTTGCCTCACAGTCTGAGGAAAGGCGTGCAGTGGAGTATGCTGGACTTGTTCAGACTCAGGCTATGTTTCCCCCTAACATTCCCTACTGTGTAACTTGAGCAGAGTTGATTTTCCTGAGACCTTATATCCATCCCCTTTTAGCTAAGAAGTTGAAGAGAGACTCAATTCCCTGGGAATTTTCCTCCTCAGATGCCCCACAAAGTAATGTCACTGGAGAGGTCACGTGAAGACTTGACCAGTCCATGAAGTCCTGGGCTAATGCCAATCCAAACGAACAGAGACTGTCTCTGAGTCCCTGGGGTAGGACTGTCTAAGGGGCTCGTCCTGCCTTCAAGTTGGATCTTCCAAGACAAATAAGGTCTGACTGCCAGGATGCAGGGAACACAGAAAAAGGCGTCCTTCAAATCCAAGACAGAATAATAAGTTGCCCTCACAGGATTTGAGGAGAATGTGGAGACCCCAGCCTCACTACACTAACCTCCACTTATTAGGTCTCTTCTGAACTCCCCAAATAGCAGAGTTTTAGGGCCTAGAACATTCCTTCAGGAGTCTCTGACTCGTGTGTGTGTGTGTGTGTGTGTGTGTGTGTGTGTGTGTGTGACAGAGTGTCCTAAGGGTTAGGGTTTTCATTGCTGTGATGAAACATCATGACCAATAGTAACTTGGGGAGGAAAGGGTTTATTTGGCTTATACTTCCAAATCACCGTTCATTATTGAAGGAAGTCAGGACAGGAACTAACAGGCAGGAACCTGGAGGCAGGAGCTGATACAGAGGACATGGAGGAGTGTTACTGCTTACTGACTTACTACTCATAGCTTGCTCAGCCTGCTTTTTTTTTTTTTAAGATTTTATTTACTTATTATGTATACAGTATTCTGCCTGTACACCAGAAGAGGGCACCAGATCTCATTATAGATGGTTGTGAGCCACCATGTGGGTGCTGGGAATTAAACTTAGGACCTCTGGAAGAGCAGCCAGTGCTCTTAGCTTCTGAGCTGTCTCTCCAGCCTCTCAGCCTGCTTTCTTATAGAACCTAGGACCACCAGTTGGAGGATGGCACCACAAAGAATGGCCTTGGTCCTCCCACATCAATCATTAGTAAAGAAAATGCCCTACAGGCTTGCCTACAGCCCAGGAGGCATCTTTTTTTTTTTTCTTCTGGTTTTTCAAGACAGGGTTTCTCCATGTAGTTTTGGTGCCATCCTGGATCTCGCTCTGTAGACCAGGCTGGCCTCAGACTCATAGAGATCCACCTGGTTCTGCCTCCCCAGTGCTGGGATTAAAGGCGTGCGCCACCACCGCCTGGCAGAGGAAGCATCTGTAGTGGGCAGCCATTCCAGCTTTGGTCTGGAAGTTCCAATCCCCAATAAGGCTTCACGCCTACAAGGCGGGGCCAAGGGAGGGCCTGAAGACCTGAGATCGGGACGTGCGGCGCGCTCTTGTTTCCTGGACCTGGACGCGAGAGGTAGACCGAGGAGAGTTCTCCAGAGAACACCGCCGGACTGCGCTGTGTCTTTTCCAGAACCCGCCACCTACTTATTCCTTCATTTGTAAGTTACCCACTAAATAAATCTTCTTTTAACTACGTGGAGTGGCCTTAGTAATTACACCAATATCTGGCGTCCAACGTGGGGCAGGAATTTCCACTTAAAACCTGAGAAAGCGTGAAAAGAAGATTCTAAAACGGAGCTAAAACAGCTTCCTAGTTGTCTTTCTCAAGTTAGCTGCAGCCTGCGGGCTTGAGCTACTGTATGGCGGGTTCCTGGCGTGTGCGCTCGACCTGCAGTATGGCGGGAATGAGGCCTCTGCAAGTGGCACATTAAGCTGCGTGGTGGTACAAAACAAAAAAGAAAAAAGAGGTTTCTGGGCTAAACGCTGCTTTGATAGAAGCATAGACCCACGAAGGCTCCCAGAGCTGATGGTAAGCGTATCACCGCCATGTTGGGAAGCTGAGGTGGGTGGAGCCAGCAGCCACAGCACCTTTTCAGTCTTAGAATGCTGCAGTTTAAAGTAACAGGTTCACAATAAGACACATTCAGATGGAACAAGACTTTAAATGCTTTAAAATGTGTGTAAAAATGTACGTAGGCTTCAAAGAGAGATAAAAAGGAATATATACAGTTATATAAAGAAATAGATAGTTTTGAAAAATGAAGTCTTTAAAGAGACAGTAAAGGTAGTATAAAATATAAGCCACGTAAAGATGGATATCACACAGAGAATCTGCATTGTGTTGTCTTTGGGATTCTTAACTGCAGAGAGATATTTGATTGTAAAGGAAGCTGAGTTAAATCAATATGTATATTTTAAAGATACCTTGACTTCAAAATTTGGATGTAAGGATATGTTGCTTTGGAAAGGAAGCTCTGCTTTTGTTCCCACAGAAAGCCAGAGGCTATGGATTTGTTCCAGATTAAGATACATCAGGTTTGACCAGCCAAGACCACCTGAAAGGTCTCTGATGACACCAAGGCCCAGATGATCCAGCATCCAAAACCGTTTCAAGACAACTGGCTCAGACGATACACCCTCATTGACTACTCCATGATCCTAAAATTTTCTTTGTGTCCCCATAAGATACAGCGCCCCCCTCCAGCAGGAAGCAGTAAGTAAAGCTACGCCCAAATTCCCAAATTATATGTAATTTACTTTAAGGTTAAAACCTTCCTTTTTGAAAAAAAAAAAAAGGGGGAAGTGCTGTGGGATGTTCTGTATGGCAAATGTGTTGCTAATAAAACACTGATTGGCCAGTGGCTAGGCAGGAAGTATAGGCGGGACTAACAGAGAGAATAAAAAGAAAAGGAAGGTGGAGGGAGCCTCTGCCAGCCGCCACCAGGACAAGCAGCATGTAAAGATGCCGGTAAGCCACGAGCCATGTGGCAAGGTATAGATTTATAGAAATGGATTAATTTAAGATATAAGGACAGTTAGCAAGAAGCCTGCCACGGCCATACAGTTTGTAAGCAATATAAGTCTCTGTGTTTACTTGGTTGGGTCTAAGTGGCTGTGGGACTGGCAGGTGAAAGAGATTTATCCTGACCGTGGGCCAGGCAGGAAAACCCTAGCCACAAGCATCGTCTTAATTTAGGTTCCCATCTCTCAAATGACTCTACCCTATGTCAAGCTGACATAAAACTAGCTAATACATAGGTCTCTCCATATAGCCCTAGCTAGCCCAGAACTCTTTATGTAAACCAGGCTGGCCTTGAACTCACAGAGATCTTCCTGCTTCTGCCTCCCTGTTGGAAGCACAAAAGTCCTTGTGTCCAAGATCACCAGGGAAACCAGAAATGTTAATCACACAGGGCTGTCTTCACAAAGGAGAAAATGAAGACCTGTTTCCCATCCAGAAGGCTGAGGGTGGATGTTGTTAATGACTTGGTAATCTTTGCTATCTGTAGCGCCGGACCTCACCCAAACCCCCCAAAATGTTTACCCTCACCTGTAAATGGACTTTCCCTTTCCCAAATAACTGACTCAGAAGCTCAACATGAATGATAAATGTTCAGCCAATAGCTCAGGCTTGTTACTAGCTAACTCATACATTTAAATTAACCCATATTTCTATTTATGCTTTACCACATGGCAGTACCTTTATTAGCATGGAATGTTCATCTCTTGCTCCCTCTGTGTCTGGCTGGCAACTCCTGACTCTGCCCTTCTTCCTGTCATCCTTAGTTTGGTCACCCTGCCCATACTTCCTGCCTGGCTACTGGCCAATCAGCATTTTATTAAACCAATTCACGTGACAAATCCTTACAGTGTACAAGAGGATTATTCCACAGCACTTACCCACCTCTCTCGACCTTTTTCTTTTGCTTTGTTTCTCAGTTAATAGAACCCATCCTTAGGGGAGATATCACATATACTTTATAGCCTGCTGACCTCTATGCTATTTCAGTCAGAGACCACACCAGATCCTAGGCCCTTAGGCTGTAGAACCACTTTCATGGTTACATGTACTTTGAGTAGCACTTCAGTGCAATTATGCTTCCTTATATACTGGGGATTGTATTACACCAGGAAACTTTTTCCAAATTGTACTGTGTTTAAACACACTTGCAATAAACTACCTGGTGTCAGGCTCTCTAGAAATCTGAACCAGCACCAACTAAGTCAGACTGAACTGAATCTTCCTTTCTTGCCTCTTGCTGTTCATTTCCCTGCCAGCCATGGTGCTTGCAGGGGCCCCCACCCCTCCCAAGTGCTAGGATTAAAGGCATGAGGCACTCTACACCCAGCCAATTACCACCTCTTAAGATTCAGAATTGGTCTGAGTCCCTCTATTGTCTGAGGTTTAAATGGGTACTGTTTTTGATGGGGACGATATGTGGAATTCCTGAAATATATCAGGACTGATGAAGCAGTTGTACAGCACAGCCTATGGTTTCACTATCCACCCATATAGTGGGGTCTATGATAGTATTCACCAGCTAGAGGCATAAATTCCCCCCTGATAGCAGGAACAACTCTGCTTAGCATTTGGAAAGGATATCACAGGCCAACAGAGGGCAGCAATCTCGGTACTATGAGGAAAGAGTGCTCTCTCCCTCACTGGCAGACAAGAGGTTGCATAAAATTGCATTTTGAATATTGGTCAGATATATCGTGAAAGGCTGTAGTGTGGCTGAACTGTGAGATAGGAGAGAAAAAGGCAATACTGAACTACTAGGCTAGCATAGCCACTAAGACATTGACCATATGCTGTCTGACTGGTTGGGCTACCCTGGGCATCTTGAAAGCTGGAGTGGGAGCCTGGAGAGGGTATCCTAGGACTCATCAACATTCAAGTGAGGGAGAGTGCTTCAGGGCACTAGACGAACATCTGACTTTCTGGTGATCACCTCCAGAATTAGAACAGGGTCTGGTGAGAGCCTGGCCTTTCCCTTATGGCCTAATATTTCTGAGGACATTCCTTCCAGAAGTTTCCTGGCTGTCTACAGAGAAAAAAAACATCCCGCAGGAGACTTTTGGGATGACCCTCCAAATGACTCACAATGGCCAATTGGTCATGATGAATTTCTTCTACAGAACTTATGTATAGGATTATCCTTCCCTCACCTGCCTTTCCGTTCTTGTGGTGGTTTGAATGAGAATGACCCCCATAGGCTCATATATGAGAATGCCTGGTCTCCAGCTGGTGGACTATTTGTTTGTTTGAGATAGGGTTTCTCTGTGTAACTCTGGCTGTCCTGGAACTCCCTCTGTAGACCAGGCTGGCCTCAAACTCAAGAGATCCACCTGCCTCTGCTTCTTGAGTGCTGGGATTAAAGGCGTGCACTACCATTGCCCAACTGATGGACTATTTGGAAAGGATTTGGAGGTGTGGCCTTAATGAAGGTGTGTCACTGGGAGTGGGCTTTGAAGTTTTAAAATCCCACACTGCTCCCAGTGAGCTCTCTCTTGCTTGTGCTTGTGGATCAGCTGTGACCCCTCAGCTACTGCTCCAGCGCCATACCTGCCTGCCTGCCTTGTCTGCCTTCTACTGGGCTCCATGCCGTGATGGTCATGGACTCTGACCCTCTGAAAATGTAAGCCCCAATTAAATGCTTTCTTCTATGAGTTGCCTTGGTCGTGGTGTCTCTTCACAGCAATAGAACAGTAAGACACCATGCTGCAGGACGCAGAAATATGAAGTAGGAGTTTGGCTAGCTATGACAAAGCTATACCTGGAAGAAGCCAAGGGCCGTCCAGAGGATAAAGCCAGGCTTAAGGAGTCTTGGTAATATTGGCTTTTGAATATTAGCTGGTTCCTGTTATAGATTTCTCATGTGCTATTGTAGCTTTTCCATCGCTAAGAACAGTATGTTTGACCATTCATTGGGCACAGTTTCCCCTATACAATTAAAGTATAACTTTCTCCAACTGTGCTAACAACAGACACAGTCAAGACCCCCAATTTCAGGCCTTTCTGTAATTATCATCATTAGCGACATCCAGCCAGGACTTTCTCTGGACGAAATTATCTTATCTGAGATACCTCCCAGATTTTCTAAGAACAGACTTAAGCATCCAGACTGTTTGAGAAGGCCTGGCATATGTGCTAATTAAGTTTATTCTTCTTTCTTCCAAGCTCTAGATCAATTAACTCAGAACTGAAGGGTTTTTACTTACCAGATACATCAAGCTGTGACGCAGGTTCCCTAGCTACACTTCTCCCGCCCTGCCAGAACACGGCAGCAGCCGAGATAGCGTGGACAGATCAGGGGCCAGAGGAAATTAAGGCAGTTTTATTTTCGCTCGTCACTGATAGACTCCTAACACCTTACCTAACCACTTCTAAAATATAGTTTGAGCACATAAAATCCCCTGTGCTTAGATATTAACTGAATTCGACCCTCAGTTGATTCTATCCCCATTAGTCACTTCCCTTTTGGGTTGTAAATGACAGCTGACAATTACTGCTCTTTGTATGGCTCTTATCACCCCTCCCTTTGACCCGGAAGGAATCCAAGCCTGGTGACATTGCCTTAGCTAGTGCATTGCTATTGCATGGGTGTATAACTGTAAACCCCAGAGACTTGAGGAGAACTAGATTGAGAACTAGAAGAATGAGATGGAAGATGGAGAAGAAGTAGAGGAGGACAGATGGAGGAGGACTAGATGGGAAAGAACTGGATGGGGAAGAACGAGAGCGAGAAGAATAAAGAGAGGAACTACGGACAAAGAAGAACAGATGGGGAAGAACTAGATGGATGAAAACCAAGATGGGGCAGAACTAGATGAAGGAATTAAGATAGAACTTAGAGGGAATAGCAGAAAAATGTAGAGAGAATCAGGCAAGAAAGCAGCTAGACATGAGAGCAGAAAGCAGCTGTGTAGACAGAGAACGTACTCAGAAGGATAAAGTGAATGGACTGAAGGCTTTGTGTATCATATATTCTTTTGATATTATCAGGGCTTACGGGGGTCCAGCCTCTCAGTAGCCCTCTCCCAGGGTCTGGGAAGAATCTATGACCAGCTGATAATCTAATCTTTGACAATATTAAATGAAGCTATCTACATGAAACTCTTTAGTTCATATGCTTTATTTTTTTGAGTCAGTTTTCTCTCTACCCAGCTTCTATTTTGTTCTTATACTTAGCTCCCCTCTGCCCCTTCTCCTGTCCTCTTATAACTCTCTTTTCCTTCTCCATCCTCATCTTCATCCTTGTTCTTCTCCATCTTGGTTCCTTCCCCATCCTCCTCCAGAACCAGTCTCTCCCTCCCAGAAGCCTGACTCTTACAATACAACACAAAGCAAAGCTTCCAAGATCCCTACAAGAGCTGTGATAGCTTCATTTGCAACCCAAAAGGGGAGTAAATAGAGGAGGTGGGGTCAGATAAGGCCTGGAATAAGTAAAAAAAGGAATTTATGTGCTCAAAATATATTCTTTTAAGTGGTTAGGTGAAACATTATGAGTCTATCATAAATATGCTCAAAGTACAATCTTACAGGTGGTTAGGTAAGAGTCTATAAGTCAATAAAATAAAATTGTCTCTATTTTCCTATGCCACCATATCCTTGCAGGGTGAGGTAACTCTGCTCAGAGCTGGGAAGTCTGCCTCATTGCTACATTGCACCTGATTTACAAAAAGCCCCCCCCCCCTTTTTTTTCCTGAGTCAATTGCTCTGGAACGCCATTTGGGCTGTGAGAGAAAGGAGGGTCTGAGCTTCATTTGCACAAGAAACAAAGCTATGTGCCTGTCTCCTAGCCTGTGTTTATATTAATTCAGGAGACTGTTTGCCCTTTTGGCCTAGGATGCTAGAGAAGAATTTCAGGTAAAATACACTGTTAAAAGTTCTTGGGGGAGTTATAAGCACACAAGAAATTCATAGCAGGAAACAGCTGATATATTAAAAGCCAAATAACACAAAATATTCCTTGATATTTGACTTCTTCTCTAGAAGGATTCCTTGATCCTTCTAGGTATAGCTTTATCATATACAGCTGAATCTCTATTTCATATTCCTGAGGCCCATAGCATGATATCACTAAGATTATATTATCAACTGGTTGTAGATTCTTCCACAGACCCTGGGAAAAGGCTATTGAGGGACTGGACCCCAACTGCCTTTGTTAACACCATCCCTCAAAACAAAAGGGATGCTATCTTGTTTCTTGTAGAAAAAAAAAAACTCTTAGTTACTTTTCAATTGTATGACCTAATTCCATCCCAGAATATACATTACCATTCCAAAAGGGAGGAGGAAAGGGAGCATGGTGAGGAAATACTGGACCAATGCAAGACCAAAATCCAGCAGGACAAACTACAAATACTGGAGCTCCATGTATGACGTCAAAGGACTCAGATGGCTCTGCCCTTCCAACTTTGCTGACAGTAACACTTTTCTCTCTCAGGGGCTGGTTCCACTACATGTCTGCAGCTCTCTCTATAGATCTCTCATGGCTCTGGCATCACCAACATCCTAAGGTCAGTGCAATTCATTACTTACTTTTACAGCTTCATACAATGGCCTCTCTGGGACTCCATACAGGAACGCCACTGCCAAGTGACTCAGTGACTCTCCTTAACCACAGAGGAAGATTCCACAACCCCTTTACTCCTGTATCCTTTATGAGAAAAGCCAGAATCACTTGGTTGATGTGGCCAACTTTGGCTCACCACACACCAAGGTCCCCTGGAACAATGTCTCTGCTCCAGAACAGATGGGCTTGCCCTGGCGTGGCTAGAGTCTGGCTGGGGATCCCGAGGGTCCTGGACCTGGAGAGAAGTACCTGGTACCTCTAGGCAGTGGCTGGGAAATGGGTGACTTATCCCAAGTTGAAAGTCGATCATGTCTGGCAGAGACAAAGATAAAGGGAGCGGAGTGGCCCCCACGTGGCCAGAGGACCCGATCCACCTGATGGGAGGGCTCAATTCCTTCCAGGTTTTGACACCAAGGTTTTCTGTACCCTGGTAATAGCTGGGTTTGTGGCCAAGTATGGTTAAAACCTGGAATGTTGGTCACCGGTCCCACACACCCCATTCAGACTGGTAGAGCAGTCTGCCCTCTTCCGTCTGAGGTTTAGTTAGAAACAAAGGAGAAATCCTCTACTTCCCTTTCCCATTGGATCCCAGGACTGGTTTTGGTGGTCCTAAAGAAGGAAAGGCATAGTGGAGGAAGCTGGCCTCCCAATGTTGTAGTCTGCTGCAGGGCGTGCAGGCCAGATTGAAACAGGCCTGGATTCTCTTTGCAAAATGGAATAATCTGAGAATTAAAGAGACAGTGTGAAGCTCTGGGCAGTTACAGCAATGACGACTAAATACTTGGGCATTCCTTGCCTGCTAGTCTTTTTACCGAGCTAGGTAACTAACAAAAGGGCCTTCATCTGTGATGTTTGCTCTACAACTGGAAAAGTCATGGGAAGGATGGGCAGGCAAGAGAACCACTCTGTAGGCAGAAACTTTTGGTAATGCTCTATGACCTACACATCTGTAACCGCATCAGCAAGGACTTTATTTTTGGAACAAACGGACAACAGAAGGTGTTCCCAGTTGGGCAAAGAGGATGCTGTACGAGTCTTACAACCTAGATCCAACCCTGGAACTCACAAAGAGGGAACCGACTGAGTCCACATGTGTGCTGTGGCACATGATACACTTTTTTTTAAAAGAAAAGATGCTCCAGAGTTCTATAGACAGGATCAAACATTGGCAAGAAGGCAGGAAAAACAGGTAACACAATTCTGAAATAACTGAAAATTTGGCAAGCAAATTTGGCAATGCCCAGTAAAGCTGATGGCTTAAAGAAAAAAGTTAAAAATGTAATATCTGAGGTAAAAGTGGTTAAAAAAACATGCAAGTAATAAAACTGTTTTCAGATATAAAAATGTAGAGTCTCACAATGACAGCATGAAATATGCAGGCAAATGGATGGAACTAGAAAATACCATCCTGAGTGAGGTAACCAGACTCAGAAGGTCAAACATGTATGTACTCATAAGTGAATCCTAGGTATAAAGCAAAGAACAATCAGACTGCAACCCACAGAACCAGGGAGGCTACCTAGCAGGGGGGACCCTAGGATGACTGTGGCTTATAATAAGTTTTGGTTTTACTCAATCATTGGGCAAGCCTCAGTGAAACATTTCACTATTAGGATAAGAATTTGTACTGTATCAAGCTGATAATAGAAAAATAAATAAATAAAAAAGAAAATATCATCCTGTAGAGTCTCATATGGGCTGGCCTTGAACTCCTAACCCTCCTGCCTCCATCCTCTGCTTGTGCTGGGATTACAGGTGGGTACCACCAGGGGAGGATAGAATGTTATTTATATGAAAGTGCTACTTGAATGAAAAGTTACCCAAGCATTGCATTCATGCTAAAATTAAAGGTCCTACTAAGGAATTTAACCATAAGTAATGAGAGGAGATGGTAATAAAAACAAAGGAAATTCATTACACGATGCAAATAGGACTATAATTCAGTGAGTGTTCTAGTAAGTTATCTGAATTTAAAACAAAACTTATAGAAATGAGATCACTCCCTAAACCAGAGCCACAGCAGAAGCAGTGTTCCTGGACCCTGATGTCCAGGGTAAATCTACATCCCCTGCTGTTTGCTCAAGGGGCAAACAGGGAAAAGGCAGCCTGGGAAGGTGTGGGTGATGGGGTCTACACACCTGGCCCCGCCCCCAAGGGCCCGATGGCACTTAGTGGGCACCTCTCCCTGCTCCCCCTCCGCACCTGCGTGCACTCAGACAGCATAGGGTGCAGGATTGGTGGAAACCACGATCCCCTAATTGCATAAGTCCCTAGGCCAGTGCTGTCAACATTGCAGGATCCCGCCCAGCTGCACTGCCTCTGGAAAAGCAGACAGTGCCCAGGTTAAGTCCCTGTCTATACCTGAGTGGTCTTTCTGTGAGCCATCCCCGGCGGCTGCCCTGTTCTCTACACCTTCTCTAGGGGCTATGCGGAAGGGCCTAGCCGGGACACTAGCCCTTTGGACAGGGACAGCCCTCTGGGACACCTGCACCGCGTACTTATTTATAAGGTGAGCTGCAGTGCAGGCACCCAGGAAGTGCTCACAGGCACTTAATACCTGCACCTGCGCTCGCTTAGGCAGCAGTTATACTAAAATTGGACTGACACGATTAATCGAACACCTGGACAAATACTTTGACCTTTTGCTAATAGAAAATTGGAGTGGAAAAGTCCCCGTTTGCAGGGGTCTTACTTGCGAAGGGAAATAGTATCCCAAGCAACCAGGAAGTGATTTGGTGCCAGGAAAGGAAAGGGGCCCCACAGAGCAAATGGCTCCGTCTCAGGGTGAGGTAGGTGGGAGCCACGACTCCAGACTCCTAGTTGCAGACCCACCGGCTGCCCGACTCTTGCGCAGTTTGAGAGGCTGGGAATCTGCACAGGTCTAGGCTGTCCCCTAGATCCTCCCCTCTGTCTTAAGGATGGGTCCTGAAGGCCTCTGAACCCAACTCTCCCCAAGTCATTCAGTTGAGTGTGGCAGCCACCTCAGGCTGGTTTTCAACTACACACCGAGGACCTTTAAGTATTAATTGTGAAAGCCTGAACAAGGGGCTGCCATGCTACTAAACTCTTTGATGGATTTCCCCTCAGAGGGCCCCAGTACCCCCTTGTGGTAAAACCCATTTGTGGTGGTATTGTGTTCCCCAAAATATTGTGTACCCTAATAAACTTATCTGGGGTCAGAGAACAGAAAAGCCACTAGATACTTAGGCTAGAAAATGGTGGCACTCACGCCTTTAATCCTAGCATTCCAGAGGCAGATATCCATCGGGGATCTCTGTGAGTTCAAGACCACATTGGAAATAGCCAGGCCTGGTGACACATGCCTTTAATCCCAGGGAGTGATGGTAGAAAGCAGAAAGGTATATAAGGCGGCGTGAAGACCAGGAACTAGAAGCATTTGGCTGGTTAAGCATTCAGGCTTTCGAGCAGCAGTTCAGCTGAGAGCCATTGGGATAAAGACTCATAGACATCCAGTCTGAGGAAACAGGATCAGCTGAGGATCCGGCGAGGCGAGGTAGCTGTGGCTTGCTTCTCTGATCTTGCAGCATTCACCCCAATACCTGGCTCCAGGTTTGATTTTATTAATAAGACTCTCTAAGATTCCTGCTACACCCATTCTTTAAAAAAAAAAAAAAAAATACAAGCTCGGTGGTGGTGGTGCACACTTTTAATCCCTGCACTTGGGAGGCAAAGGCATCTCTGAGTTTGAGGCCAGCCTGGGCTACAGTGAGAGTTCCAGCAAAGGCACCAAAACTATACAGAGAAACCCTGTCTTGGAAAAACACACACACACCCAAAACAACAAAAATACCAGGAAAAACTGTGTAAGAGCAAAACTCTTGCCAGCCAAGGTTTATCAAACATAATAATTTATTTATAACAAAATACATTTTAAGAACTTAACTCTAAAAGAGAGCCCAGAGATTGAGAAGAGCCTCCTTCCAGGAACACCAGAACAGAAGAAAAGCTCCCAGCTGGAGGCGAGACTCCCAGCCGAGCCAGCATGGGTAGAGGCCCACAGAGGGCCGCGGCAGCCCATCCTTTTCTTCTCAGGCAGTCCCACAGCAGCCATATCCCTCCTAGGCCCACCACTGTCAGCTGACACTGCTGCCACCTTCCCAAGTAAAGAAAGATACAATTCCAGTCAACTGGTGCTAACAGTCATTTACTGTATCAGACTGTGAGGCCGCTTGGCCATGGGCTCTTCCTCCTTCTCCTGCTTCAGCCACCGGTCCAGGAGGCTGCTGGTGGCAGCTCTTTTAGTAGGCAATGGGCTCTTCTGTAGAAACTGGCTGGACCACTGGGGTACACCTGACTCATCCTTTTTGGGTGACTCAGGGGCTTCTTTTTTGGGTGACTTTGTAGCCAGCCATTGCATCATCTTTTGACTGCTGCCACTTGTCTTGGGCTCCTATGAGAGAGAAAAATCTCTTAACATCCAGGTTTGAGCTTCAGAGGAAAGACCAGAAACACTGAGATAGGGAGAAGCATGCACCCCACCCCCAACCTACACTTGTATAATGTTACTAAGGGTGCAAGTAAAAGGGGGCAGAGAGCGCGCCTAGGGGAGGGGAGAAGCACTGAAAGCCCAGAGGACAAGAGTCAGGGTGGGGCCGTCGAGTCTTCCAAACACGCAGGGAATGAAGCGCCTTCTAGGAAATTCAGTGAGGCAATGGATGGGAATGGATGCTGGAAGTGAGGCTGCCACCACACTCAGAGTCAATGGCTTCCCCTGCACAGTGAGCCTTGTCACCACTTCCTCTGCTGCCTGGGTGCCACACCCACCCTGAAGTGAGAGGTTCTCTATGAGCAAACAGCACAGAGTATAGACCAGGACATAAAAAGAGGACTGTGACTGTAGCGGTGGTGCACACCTTGACTCCCTGAACTTGGGAGGCAGAGGCAGATGAGTCTCTGAATTCAAGGTCAGCCTGGTTTAGACTCCAGACCCACATAAAAGGCAAGGCAAAGCTATAACCCCAGCAGCAGGTAGGGGTGTCCCTCAGGGGTCATAATTGCCAGTCTAGCTCTGGGTTCACTAAGAGATCCTGTGTCAGCTGGGCGTGGTGGCACACACCTTTAATCCAAGCACTTGGGAGGAAGAGGCAGGCAGATCTCTGCGTTTGAGGCCAGCCTGGTCTACTGAGTGAGTTCCAGGACAGCCAGGGCAACACACAGAGAAACCCTGACTCAACAAACAACAACAGCAAAAAAGAGGAGGAAGAGTACTGTCCAGTCCAAGGTTAATTATGTAATTATATTAAAAATTTTTATTTATTATGTATGTGCACATGTATGGGTATGCACATTGCCACCATTTGCACATGAAGATCAGAGGATAACTTGCAGGAGTGGACTGAGAGAACCACATATGGGTTCTGGAGACAGAACTCAGGTCATCAGGCTTGGCAGCAAGTGCCGTTACTTGCTGAGCTCTCTTGC
The DNA here is from genome assembly GCA_902168405.1 of Peromyscus aztecus. Taxonomy (NCBI): domain Eukaryota; kingdom Metazoa; phylum Chordata; class Mammalia; order Rodentia; family Cricetidae; genus Peromyscus; species Peromyscus aztecus. The sequence goes on along the minus strand of CABHPQ010171693.1, from coordinate 24,840 downwards.
TGGCCCCATAATTAAATTTTTAGAGGAAAAAAAATAATCAGTGTCAGGACTGCAAAATATTTCAGAGAAATTAGACAAAAAAGAAAAAAAAAAAAAGAAACAAAAAACAATGACAATGACCATCAGAAAAGAAAACAAGATCCTTTTGGGGAAGTGCAGAAGGCCAGCTGGTCCTCACAGTCCTCTGATACTGCTCCAGCAGCCCTGTCCCTCCTGGTCCCTGCATGCCATGGAGAGATGAGATGCTTCCATGTGTCGGTGGAGCCAGCTTTCTGATGGGGAACTTCCCTTCCCTCCCCACTGCAGGCGTTTGACTGCTCATGTTCCTTCAACACATCATCTGGATCCTTGCATTTAGTTACCGAGCACTTCAAGAACACTCTCAGGTACTGTGGACTAGAGCTTCTCCAACTTATAATTGTGAAAACAGGTACACACAAGAATCATAGCGGGGAGGCTGAGAGACAGCTCAGTCAGTAAAGCACTTGCTTTGCAAGTGTGAGGACCAGGGTTCAACCACTACCATCTACATAAATATGCTAGGCATGGTGGCACACACCTGTAATCCCAGAGCTGGGGGTGCACAGACAGAAGGATCCTTGAGGCTCTCTGGCTAGTTAGTCTAGACTAATTGGTGAGCTCCAGGCCAGTGGACTCCATGTTTCTGAAGATGGTATGGTATCTGAAATTGTTCTCTGGCCTCCACACATATGTGCATGAGTGTGTATATACATGTGCACTTGCACACACAGAGATATGAATACACACATTAAGAAAAAAATAATCATAGCTGGAACAGAGACTTAAAACTCCTTTCTCACGGGGCAGTGGTAGCACATGCCTTTAATCTCAGCTTTCAGGAGGTAGAGGCAGGTGATCTCCGTGAGTTCAAGGCCAGCCTGGTCTACAAAGCAAGTTCCAGGACAGCCACTGCAGTGACACAGAGAGATCCTGTCTCAAGAAACTAAAAAAAAAAAAAAAAAAAAACCAGAAACAAAAAAACCCTTCTCACATTTCCCCTGTATATTGAGTCCTAGACTCATCAAGGAGATTCTTAACAACAGAGAAAGCCAATTTTCCCCTGAATATTGATTCTATATATTTAAACAGGGTCCAGAATTTAATTGTCTGGAACCCACAGCCTCTTAACACGGTAGACAAGCAAGCATGCCATCATTGAGCTGCACCCTGTTACTTTGAAAGAGCTTTGTATCAGGGGCTGTGGTGGTTTGAAAGGAAATGGCCCCCAAAGAGACTGGTACTATTAGGAGGTGTGGCCTTGTTGGAGGGAGTGTATCACTGTGGAGGCAGGCTTTGAGGTCTCATACATGCTTGAGCCACAACCAGTGAGACAGTTCACTTCCTATTGCCTTCTCAGCTCCTTCTCCAGTATCATGTCTGTCTGCACGCTGCCATGTCCCACCATGATGATAATGGACTCGACCTCTGAAATGGTAAACCACCCAATTAAATGTTTTCCTTTATAAGAGTTGCCATGGTCATGGTGTCTCTTCACAGCAATAGAAATCCTAAGACAGGGGCTAAGTTACAGCAGGATCTGAACATCCCTCCTATGTTTATCTTCCAAAGAGTATGAGAGCTCTGGATAGTTTAAATTAAAATTCTGACCAGGCATGTTGGTACATGCCTTTAATCCCAGCACTTGGGAGGCAGAGGCAGGCAGATCTCTGGTCTTCATGGTGAGTTCTAGGCTAACCAGGGCTACACAGTGAGACTCTGTCTCAAAACAAAAAAATTCTGATTGTGGGTGCTAGAGAGATTTAAGGTTCACCTAAGCTGGAATGACAGATGGTGACATCCATGTCTTGGCCTATACAGGGAAACACCAGCTCTGCCCCCTTTGACCCCGCTTATTCATCAAGGGTCTATGAGGCACCAATCATTTCAGGACCTCCCTACAACAGCGGTTCTCAACCTTCCTAATGCTGTGACCCCTTAATACAGTTCTTCATGGTGTGGTGACCCCCCCAACCATAAAATTATTTTTGATGCTACTGAATTACTATAGTTTTGCTACAGTTACGAGCACTTTGCTGCTCTGCAGAAGGCCCAGGTTCATTTCCAAGCACCCATATTGGGAGCTCACAACTGCCTGCAACTCCAGTTCCAAGAGATCAGATGACCTTTTCTGGACTCTACAGCCATTGTACTCATGTGCACAAACCTATCCACAAACACACACATATATACATAAATAAAAATTAAATAAATCTTTAAAAAAATCATAGGAAAAAAAATCCAGGTGTGGTGGTGCATACCTTTAATATCAGCTATAAGAGGCTGAGGCAGATGGATCTCTGTGAGTTTGAGGTCAGCCTGGTCTACATAGCCAAAGTTCTAGGCTGAGCTACGCAGTGAAACCATGTCTAAAATTCAAATCACATGAACTCAAATGAAATAAACATCAAGGCAAGGAAGGGCATATTCTGAACAACAGGAGTCTCATGATGGACTAGTCACAGTCCCTACCTTCTTAACCACCAAGTCAGCAGGAGCCAGACACTCAGGAGTGTTGTTTCGGGAGTTGTTCACCACTGAAGAAACTGGGTGGAAGGTGATATTGTCTATGGGGTGGATTAACTTCAGCGCTTCCTGAGTGGTGACTTCACCAAAGTTAAGCCATTTCGAGACTGCCTCTTCTCCGTCCAGTATGGCCGGCATCCTGGCCAGGGATCAGATGGAGAGGTAGATGAAGGTAGGGAAAGGAAAGAAACGGAGTCAGTTGTTAGTTCAGGCATCACAGGGGCTCCTGGTCCTCACTCTTGCCTCACCTGCTGACATGCCCCATGTTCCCTGATATAACCTGATAGTGCACTGGAGTCAACATTCAGTTACGAATCTAGTGCACGCCAGTGTACCCCAGGAGTTGGTGAACTTCCTTGTGCCCTGGACTAGAACTAAAGGAAATTAGATCCTGGAAAAGTCTGTCCAAGTATCTCCAGACATCATCTGTGAAAGACCTCCATCGGAAAGGGCTGGTCAGTCACTGAAGTGAGCTTGTAGTCACAGTTACACAGGATGCTGAGGTGAGTGGATCATTTGATCCCAGGAGTTCAAGCTAGACTGGGCAACACAGCAAGACCCATCTTTTGTTCTGTTTTAGAGACAAATTCTTGCTGTAGTCCAATCTGGCCTCAAACTCAAACTCATGATTCTCTTGCCTCCCTTCTCACTCCCTGCGTGTTAGGATTACAGGCCCGGTGTTACCACACCAGGCGAGATACATTTTTTTCTTTCTTTCTTTTTTGCTTTTTTGAGACAGGGTGTCTCTGTAGCCCTGGCTGTCCTGGAACTCACTTTATAGACCAGGCTGGCCTTGAACTCACAGAGATCCGCCTGCCTCTGCCTCTGGAGTGCTGGGATTAAAGTGTGCACCACCACCACCTGGCCAGCTTCCAGTTTTAAAGCCTAGGCTCACCTGTTACTGGTTGTTTGGCACAGTTAATTTTAGGAGACAAATGTATGAATATTTATAAAAACAGATAAATGCTTTAACTTCAACAATCAACGTACTTTATTATTTTAAGATTTATTATTTGTAATTACATATAGATGTGTGGATACACATGTGGGAATGTGCATGTGGCTACAGTATCTATAGGGGCCAGAGTCAGTAGATCTCCAAGAACTGGAGTTATAGACAGTTAGGAGGTGGGTCCTTTGGAAGAGCAGCAAGTGCTCTTATCCACTGAGCCATCTCTCCAGCCCTTCAACATGTCATAGGGTTGGGAATCAAATCTCAGTGACATACCACTGGCCTAGTAAGTCCATGGTCATACTAAGTACATATCCAACCATGAGCTATACCATCGGCCTCTAAAAATATTTTAAAATCTCAGAAATCCAAATGATCTCATGTGGCTTTTACTATGTAATTTTGCAAGCATGTCAGTAATGTTTTTAGAACTATATACCATGTTTTGGTAAAACTAATTTGAACAAGTTAGTTTCCTAGTCTCTAAAAGCAGAGTAAACTCTCCCCAGAAAAAGGTAGTGACTTGCCTGCTGTGGATGTCACTCAAGCCTCTGCAGGAATCCACCGTGATGATGCTGTAGGAATACAGGCGCTCTCCCTCTGGGGGTTCCCAGCAGTCAAAGATCCCTGCCATGGTCAGCAGCCTCCAGTTGTCCCAGACCTTTTCCTTGCTGTCAGGGCTGTCTGAAGCATCATTCCCATCAGACTGGAAACAGCAGGATTAGACATGCTGAGTACCGCTTCAGACCTGACTGCAGATCAGCTGCTTTGAAGCAATTCGGCCCATTTTATTTTGACCCTATCTGACCCACGATCATCAACACCAACAGGCTTCATGGCAAATGTCTACTAAAGGTGTAGATTACTTCCTAATACTTTCAGAATTTAATACCTTCACTTGGTTTGGAGCTTTTGAAAATCTAGCTCACTGCTCACCTAAAGCACAAGGAGACACCAGAGAAAGCCTGTGCTGAATAAAGATAATGAAAACAGCAAGATCCAACCCAGTTCTATTCCTATGATAGTGACTTGATCTCATATTTAAAGGCATAATAGAAGAATTCCCAGGAATAACTATTATTTATTTCGGTCTCTGTCTTATACACTGTGTTTAACAACAACCAAAAATTCTAAGAAGCATAAAGTTAGAAGAAAGAATCTAAGAGAAATCATCAGAACCAGACTCAAGGCATGATTACATTTCCCAAATGGCTTACTTAAAACCTTAAAGGCTCTTTAAACCAACAAACATTACCCAAACTGAAACACAGAGAAAAAGAAAAATTCAAAAGACACTGTTCAAGAACTACAGGACAATATCAAATATTCTAACACATCTATAATATATAGATGAATGCTTTTTCGACAAATAAAGCCAGACTTCAAGCTGGGCTTAGTGGCAATGCCTTTAATCCCAATACTCAGGAGGCAGAGGTAGGCAGATTTCTGAGAATTTGAGGCCAACCTAGTCTACATAGGAGTCCTAGGACGGCCAGAGCTAGCTCACAGAGAAACACTGTTTCAAAAATAAAAGGAAACAAAACCCCAGAAACATAAAACCAAACAAAAACCACTCAATTAAATACAGTTGGGGAGATGGCTCAGTCAGTAAAGGGCTTCCCACATGAGCATGAAGACCCAAGTTCTCATCCCCAGTACCCACATTAAAGTTGGACACAGTAACATGTGCATATCACCACCTGGGAGCGTGCTAGCCAGCCAGCTGGCCAAGGCAAACCAGTGAGCTTCCAGTTCAACAATACCCCGTCTCAAAAAATAAGGACAACTGAGAAAGATGTGCAACATCAAACTCTGGCCTCTATCTGCATAAGCACACATGGTCATGTGCATCTTCAAGTAACAGTACACGTACTCATGAACACACACACACACACACACACACACACACACACACACACACACACAAAAGTAGGTAACAGAAAAGGAGCGAAGTTAATGAGATAAATAAAAGACAATTAGCAAATATCTTAACCCAAGTATTTCAATAATTACAGTCAAGGGAAAAGTTCCAAACATAAAAGACTTGTTAGATTATTTGAGAAAGAAGACAAGCTATGTGCAAAGTCCATGTATTACTTGCTCTGGAAAGCCTTCCATGAGGCCCTAGTCTGAATTTGATGCTGTCGTGAGTTCTTATTTTTTTTTTTTTTAATTTTTATTTTGAGTAAAACCAAAACTTATTCCAAGCCACAGTCATCCTAGATGTCCTGAGTTCTTACAACTGTACAGGTGTACCTTCCACAAGTGTTCATCATCACATTCCTTCATGTTCTCTTCTCTCTCTCCCCTCTCCCCCACCCCCTTCTCCAGGGCAAAACATGGTGAGGCCTCTGAAAAGGAGAGAAAAAAAAAGCATGGAGGGAAGGTGGCAGTGGTGGTAAATAGGGAGAAAGTAGGGTGAGAAAAAAGGGAGGAGTCCTAGAAGGGCTGAATTAATTTTTCTTAATTGTAACAGAAAAAAACCCATTAGAGAATCTAAATGCAAGCTTTAACCTCGTCCCTGAATAGCACAACAGGCAGGACAAGCATACTGGCCTGGTGTATGAGTAGGGGCTAGCAGTGAGGTCTGGGACCAGTCCTGGTACTAGCAGCCCCTAAGAGAGCAGGCACCTCTCTGTGAAGGAGCAGCAGTCAAATGGCATCTCAGGTCTCCAGTGGTAGAGGCTTTATTTGAGTGGAGGGGGCTTTCTTCATTTTCCTTGGAAGAGGGACAACATATGGCTAACGAACTGACTGGATACCAGAAGAGCTGAAAATGGTTCTACCTTTAAAGCTGGATAGTTTGCTACCACTGAAGAACCTTAACTAGATGTGAACCCACTGAAGAATGCAGTACTCTACACCTACAAAGACAAATCCAAGTTTGTCAAGGGTGACTAGGTAAATGAAGAGGCTTAGTTGAAAAACCCAAACAAAGAAAGAAAGAAAATAGTAAGGCTGGTGGCAGAAAGAAAATAATTGTTAAAAAAAAAAAAAGTGAAAGGATTCAGTTCAATTTGGTTTTGAAATGTCTGCCTAAGGAGAAAATAGTTAAATCTTTATTTATTTATATCAGACAAACAAAGCCAGATCAATCAGTAATTGAGCATCCTAAACTGTTTTTCTTGCCTACCTACTCCTCTCCTAGAAAATCAATCTTCAATATTGGCCGGCCAACATACACTATCTTGCTAGGCATGGTGGCAAACAACTTGAATCTTAGCAACTTGAATCTAGAGGCAGTTGGATCTTTGCACATTCATGGCCAGCCTTGTCTACATATCAAGTTCCATGACAACCAATGGTACATAGAGAAACTCTGTCTCAAAAAGTAAACAGAATAACACACATCTTAGACCCCAGCAACACTCTGCCCATCTCATTTTCAGCCCTTTTTTGCCTCCTAGAGTTTCCCTAGTGAAACAATTTTAGCAGGTGCAAACTACTAAATCTAACTGAAAAGGAAACATAATGTTGGCATGTTTGGTTTATTTTCAACTTTCTAATGTTAGGATGTGAGCCATTTATATTATGTGTCTTACAATGAAAGTTCAATGAGAGACATGTTAAATACAGAATTATCATGTGACTTGGCAATTTACTAAGTATATATAGACATAAAGTCTGGTCTGCATTTGAGTGTTCAGAGCAGCAATGTTCTGACAAAAGGTGGAAACTGAGTGGTTTAAGACAAAGCAATTCACTTGGCATGACGATACATGACTTCTTTGGTTTGTTTGTTTTTTTCAGGAGAGGATTTCTATGTGTAGCCTTGGCTGTCCTGGAACTTGCTCTGTGGGCCATGCTGGCCTCCAGCTCAGAGATCTGCCCTCCTCTGCTTCTCAGGTTCAGGGATCAAAGACATTCACCACTATGCCTGGCTGGTACATGCCTTTAATTCCAGCACTTAGGAGTTAGAACTGGGTAGACCTGAGTTTGAGACCAGCCTGGTCTTCATAACAAATTCCAGTCCAGACAGAGACACAAAATGAGACCCAGAGGTGGAAGGTAAATCCCTATTGCTGAAGACACCATGCACTTCAGAAACAAGGCTCAAAGATCCCCAAGCTGGAACTGACTCAATGCCCACTCCCTTAGGACTAGTTTCTATGGGACAAAAAGTCACTATGCAAGCTTCCCAAAGGAGGGAGGCAATCAATAATCTACCCAGCTATGATGCTAATGAACCACATCAATGACTAGTATGGTATGATAACTCTGAGGGTAACCAATAATCTACCCAGCTATGATGCTAACGAACCACATCAATGACTAGTATGGTATGATAACTCTGAGGGTAACCAATAATCTACCCAGCTATGATGCTTATGAACCACATCAATGACTGGTATGGTCTGGTACTCTGAGGGGGCAGCAGTGGCACATATACCTTGGTGGTAATCAACAGCTCTTTAATTAGACTCAAGACCCATTCAACAAGAGGGAAATCATGCCTGGTACGATGAACCTAGTTAACTCAGTACTAGTGAAGTCATGGATACTGGAGGAGAATCTACAACCACTATCCTACTAAACCAGAATAATTCCTAACAACAATTTAAGCATTTGTCCTCATACCCACAGACAAGTGTAGTGTCTCACCCCTCATCAAGGAAACTTCTTTTTGCAACAAAGACCATTACATAAAACCATAACCCATCAAAATGCAGAGTTATGGAGCCCAGGCTCAATTGATACATCTATAAAACACTCCTGTACCTGAGGCTCAGAGAACACTGCAGAAGAAAAGGTGGAAAGATTGAGCCAGAGGTTTGGGAGTTGACTATGAGATTCTTATCTCCTAATAATGTCATAAACTAAACTCATAAAGTCCCAGCAACATGACTGCTCAAATGTGAGCTGAACAAGGACACCAATGGACATGCCAATGTAGATGGGGGAAAAGTCCACAAGGCCTCAACCCTACACAAACACAACAGCAATTGAGAAATGCTGGGAATGGGAGAAATAATCATTCCTAGAGAAGAGCACAGCAACTGGTTGTCTATAGTACCTGATAGTCAGCATTGAAGACATATATCATAAATAACATTATATGGACTGAGCAGATTATACCTGGGAATGTGTGTATATATATACACATATACATATATGTATGCAATAAGAATGAAAAAGAGGTCATGAAACATGGAGGGGGTATATGGGGCATTTTGGATGGAGGAAAAAGAGAAATGTTATAATTATATTATAATCTCAAAAATAAACAAATTACAGACATGTATTAACTTAATGATAAGATAATTCTAAGAAATGTGGCATTAGGAATTCTGTTGTGCATAACAGTGGACTGTACTTAACACACCCTAGGTTACATAGCAATGAGTAGGGTCATTATCATGTATGTGTCCTACTATTTATACAAACATTGCTATATGGTATATGACCTTAATTTGTTTCTCTGTCTTTCCAAACATGCTGTTCATGCAACTGCTGATACCTTCTCGGTCTTGACTTGAGGAAAATAGATGAAGTATGGTTGTCTCTGGCTTGTTCCCTGACACCGCTGCCACTCATAGAATCCATCTGCTAAAACAACACAGCGCCGTCCTTTCCCCAGAGGAACCTGAGAGAGAATAAACAGGATATGGTCATAGTGACAGGATTCCATGACATGGACTTTCAGGTTCAGCACTGTACTTCAGTGGTAGAGGGCTGGCCTAGCATGTACAAGGTCATAGGTTCCAACTTCAGAACCACATTGTGTGTGTGTGTGTGTGTGTATACATATGAACCAAAACACTCGGATCTCATGTGTGACCCTAGAGGAGTTAACCTTTATCTTTTTAAAGTGTTTGGTGGGGAATGACTCAGGCAAGTACACTACCACAGAGCTTACCCACAGGAGTTAAATTTCTCTGCACCTCAAATCTCAAGATTTTTTTTTTTTTTTAAAGAGACAAGATCTCACTATGTAACTCTGATTGTCCTGGAACTCATTATGTAGTCCAGGCTGGTCCTGAACTCAGAGAGATGTGCCTGCCTCTACCTCCTGAGTTCTGAGATTAAAGGCATATAACACTATACCTGATTTTAGACATTCATTTTTTTAAAAAATACTTTTATTTCTATGTGTCACTGTACATGTTTGTGTTGTGGAGATATATGATCACACTGTGAAGCCTGAGTCTGTGTTAATTAAATAAAATCAGCCGGGCATTGGTGGCGCACGCCTTTAATCCCAGCACTCGGGAGGCAGAGGCAGGCGGATCTCTGTGAGTTCGAGGCCAGCCTGGGCTACCAAGTGAGCTCCAGGAAAGGCACAAAGCTACACAGAGAAACCCTGTCTCGAAAAACCAAAATAAATAAATAAATAAATAAATAAATAAATAAATAAATAAATAAATAAATAAATAAATAAATAAATAAAATCAACCTTGAGTCAGGAGGTGGAGTCAACAACTAGTTGACAGAAAGCAATCACTGAGAGTCAGAGGGAGTCTGAAAAATGGATAGAGAGATGCACAGGGAGTAGGAAGGAGGGACTTGGAGTGTGGCAGTGCTTTTTTTAAAATTTATTTATTTATTTATTTTTTAAATTACACTCATGATATTTATTAATTACACTCATGATATTAATCACATTTGTGATATTCATAGATTACATTCGCAGTATTTATTCAATTATATATATATATTTAATTTTAAATGTCGAATGTCATTTATTGAAGGGGGGAGGAGATCTTAAATACAGGCTTACAGGGCAGTGCTTTTTTGTTTGGAACTACGGAAGAGGCTCTCTTTCTGAGACTCTGGTGAAGAGGGAAGGTCAGCTAGTTGCTCCTCAATCTCTTTGAGCTAGCAAGTTTTCACCCCAGCCTCTGACTACTGAGTCTTTATTGGTAAATAGAACAGAGATTTAGTTAAAAACTACATTTGGTGGCAGCAGTTACTGGCTGAAAAACATGTTTGTAAGTAAAAGGACAATTTGCGGGAGTCAGTTCTCTCCTTCCTACGAGTGAGCTCCAAGGGATCAAACTGTGGCCCTTATGCTTGGTGGCAAATGCCTTTACATACTGAGCCATCTAATAGGCCCCCATATTGTTTGTCTGGAGTATCAAGTCACCACTCAACTAAGCAGATGTTAAAAAAGATTAATAACATACATGTTGAACCCTGAGTCCCCCAAAGACCATCAAGAGACCAAATCCGATGCAAAAGCAAAGAGTCTTTTTATTGTTTCAAGTTAACTTGGGCCTCTTCCTCTGTTTGACACAACAGCAGAGCAGGAGAAACCCTGAGTAGCGATGGGGCAGGTTTTTTATTGTTTTTTTTTATATTTATTTATTTGATCTTTTTTTCTTTCATTTTTCTTTATTAAGAAATTTTCTACTCATTCCACATACTATCCACAGATCCCCCCTCCTCCCATCCCCCAGCCCTCTTTTCCAAGTCACCCTGCATCTCCACATCCCCCAAACCGAAGTCTCCCGAGGGGAGTCAGCAGAGCCCAGCACACTGAGCCTAGGCAGGTCCAAGTCCCTTCCCACTGCACCAAGGCTGTGCAAGGTGTCACACCATAGGCACCGGGTTCCAGAAGCCTGCCCATAGACCAGGGACAGATCCCGATCCCCCTGGGGCAGGGTTTTTATAGGGGGTAAAGCAAGGGAGGGTCTTGGGGTCTATAGACTACAAAGAAACAAACTCAGGATTGGTTTATGCGAGTTTCAATCATGTTAGTAACTTTTAATTGGCATCGGTTAGTTGGGGGTTACAGTTATCCAATTTTGGGCAGGCCTGGACAAGTCCTAGGCTTTGTCCTTGAGCTGCTGTGGATGCTGGCTGGCCTAGCATGTACTGACTGTGGGGGCTGGCTCAGTGGCCCAGGCTTGGTGCATCCCATCTCCCTGTCTCTGCTGGCAGGGGCATTAGTGATTAATTGTCTTTTGTTCATGGCCCTCCCAGAATCTGCTTGCTCAGGTCTCAGGAAACAAATTGAGGCCTGATCTCTGAGAGAAGACTGAGCAGCCTGTTACGGTGTCTGCTTGATCCTTTCAGTACATAAAGGCAAAAAACTACTTTCCCATTGAATAGGAACAACAGGTAAACCTGACTGCTAGTGTTGTATAGCAGTTTCCTTCAGGAGGAAGAGGAGACTCATGAGACTCCAGAGGTAAACAAAACAACACACCTGAGGAAGCAGAAACTTCAAGACTGTAGAGGGCCCCTCCCCAGCTTTACAGGAGAAAACAACACGTCTCCTGACAACAGCTCTCCTGGGGAAGGAGACAGACCAGCCCACTGCAGAGAGATCCAGAGTGGCAGCTTGTAAGAGCTGAGGTGGCTTTCAGTGATGACGCTGCTTTTTGAGTCATCCCTACTCCTGTAAGTGACCCCATACCCATACTCCTCTGAGTAACCCCAATAAAAACTCACTGGTTCACCAAATTGGACTTTTGTCTGTCTTGGGCTCCCTTTCAGGGGTATGTAGATGTGTGTGTTGCATTTCCTCAGTTAAAGTTTGCCAACAACAGTCTCCACAGTTTGCTCCAAGTGGACCACGCTTTCTAGTATTCACATACTATCTCATCCTTTCCCAGACTGAATTAGGCTGGCTCTGAATGACAAACAGAACACAGCACAAGCAATGCTTTGTAGCTTCTGTTCTGCCTTCTTGAATCATGAGCACTGCAGTAAATGAGGTGCCACATCAGAAGCCTGGCTAAGATACTCTCGTGCTCAGAACATAGAAAGGCTTCTCGTTGTTCTAGCCATACTAGCTATGGTATCAGCCATGTGTAAAGAAGCCATTTATCTGTCTTCGCTCTCTATTGCTATAGCAAAACACCAAGCCCCAAAGCAACTCAGGGAGGAAAGGTTTTATCTCTTTATAATTTATCATGAAGGGAAGTCAGAGCAGGAACTCAAGGAAAAACTGAAGTACATGATCCTAGTGTTATGCACAACTTTAATTCCAGTACTTGCACGGCAGAGGCAGAGGTAGGATCTCTGTGAGTTTGAGACCAGCCTGGTCTATACAGCGAGTTCCAGGAGAGTTGAGGCTACATAGAGAGACCATGTCTAAAAAAACCAATAAATTGAATTCAACAATAACTGAAGCAGAGGTCATGGAGGATTGCTGTTTACTGGCCTGTTTCACATGGCTTACTCTGTTTTGTTTTGTTTTGTTTTCCATATAACCCAGGTCCTAAGGATGGAACCGACAATAGTGAGCTGAGTCCTTTCACACCAATCATTGTTCAAGAAAATGCCCCACAGACATGTCTACAGGTTCATCTGATGGGAGTATTTTCTCAATTGAGGTTCCTTCTTCCCAGTTGACCCCAGCTTGTGTCAACATGACAAAAAAACTAACCAGCACAACTACCATAGTTATCTACTACCCCAGCCTGCCAAGGACATCAGACATTCCCAGTAAAAACTGTCTTGCTGAGCACAATTAGTCCACAGTATATGAGTGATAATTGTTTATTTGTCTTTAAATTTTTATTACTTTTTTACTTTTGGTGGGGAAGGGGCTGATCATGCTACCATGGGTATGTGGAAGGTTAGAAGACAACTTATGGGAGTTGGTGCTGTCCTTCTACCATTTATGTTCTGGGGGTTGAAGTCAGGTCATTAGCTTGGGTAGCAGGTACTTTCTTTACTCAGGGAACTTTCTGTCTGTTACCTCCACCCCCATTTTGAGATTTAAGATCTCATTGTATACCTCTGCTTGGCCTGGAACTCACTATGTAGACCAGGCTGGCCTTGAACTCAGAGATCTGTTGGCCTCAGCCTCCCAAGTGCTAGAATTAAAGGTACATGCCACCAAAATGGGCCAATTGTTTTTGTTTTAAATCACTTTTCAACTGCTGTGATAAAAGATCATGACCAAGGCAACTTAATAATAATAATAAAAAAAAGTGTTTGTCTTAGTTACTTTTCAACTGTTGTGGTAAGTCTCCATGGCTAAAGCAACTTGAAGAAAGTTTTATTGGAGGCATACAGTTTCTGAGGGTGAGTCCGGAAGCATCATGGTGGGGAACATGGCAGCAGGCACAGGCTAGAGTGCTAGAGTAGTAGCTGAGAACTTATTGTATCTCGAGGCACAACCAGCAGACAGAAAAAGTGAAAGAGCTAACTGTGAATGTCATGGGCTTTTGAAAAGTCAAAACTCCTCCCCAGTGACACACTGTAGCACGAATCCTAATTGGTCTTAATAAAAACCTGGAGCCAGATATCGGGGTAAATGCTGAAAGATCAGAAAGACAAAGGAACAAGCCACAGCACCTCTCACCTCACCAACTCCTCAGCCGAAGAAAAGACTGAGCTCCTCCTGTCTCCACCCACCTTATATTCTTTTTCTCCGCCCAGCCATATCACTTCCTGTCTCAACCTCCCGGGAGTGCTGAGATTAAAGGTGTGTGCCACCACTGCCTGGATTCTATGGCTAACTAGTGGCTAGCTCTGCCCTCTAATCTTCAGGTAAACTTTATTTGTTAGCACATACACAAAATATCACCACCTTTTCCCTTTTTGTCTAAAATAAAAGATTATAACTAATATAAGAAAAACGATGTACAATAAGTACAATAACTATATATAATATATACAGGCAATAATTATATAAATAATGTCTAATCTATTAATGCTTGACAAATTTGGGGAAAATACTCCATTATTTATCCTATTTTGATGAGTCCAAAGTGGTGTACCTAATTCATTTTCTTTTTTATTTTTAAAGATTTATTTATTTATTTATTATGTATACAGCATGTATGACCAGAAGAGGGCACCAGACCTTATTACAGATGGTTGTGAGCCACCATATGGTTGCTGGGAATTGAACTCAGGACCTCTGGAAGAGCAGTCAGTGCTCTTAACCTCTAAGCCATTTCTCCAGCCCCCTAATTCATTTTCTATCCTAACTTGTATTACCAACCAAAAATTATCTTTTGATATCTCTCAAACTTAGATACTTTACACCTCTTTATTGAGTTTCTTTTCTGAATTTGTTAACAAGGAAAACAATAACTATCTAGTCTTTAACTCCAGAGACCCAAGAAGGAAATAATATTAACTGAGTAAGTAGGAAGTGCAAGCAAGTGACGTTCAAAAATTGTGAGAAATGACAGACACAGCTGGCTGACTGGACATAAACATGGCTTTCAGAGCTGGTGGTAAACGTGCCTCCACCATGGGACTAGCTTCTCAAGGAACCAAGGAATGAAATTCATAGCACTAAATGCCCACATAAAGAAGTTGGAGAAATCTCACACTAGTGATTTAACAGCACACTTTAAAGCTCTAGAACAAAAAGAAGCAAACTCACCCAGGAGGAATAGATGCCAGGAAATAATCAAATTGAGGGCTGAAATCAATAAAATAGAAACAAAGAGAATACAAAGAATCAATGAAACAAAGAGTTAGTTCTTTGAGAAAATCAAGATAGACAATCCCTTATCCAAACTAACCAAAAGGCAAAGAGAGAACATCCAAATTAACAAAATCAGAAATGAAAAGGGAGACATAACATCAGACAACGAGGAAATCCAGAGAATCATCAGGTCATACTTCAAAAACCTGTACTCCACAAAATTGGAAAATCTAAAAGAAACAGACCTTTTTCTGGATAGGTATCACATACCAAAATTAAATCAAGACCAGATAAACAATTTAAATAGGCCTATAACCCCCAAGGAAATATAAACTGTCATTAATACTCTTCAAACTGTTCCACACAATCAAAACAGAAGGAACACTGCCAAACTCTTTTTATGAGGCTACAGTTATAATGATACCCAAACCACACTAAGATCCAACAAAGAAGGAAAATTACAGATAAATCTCTCTCATGAACATCGATGCAAAAATACTCAATAAAATACTGGCAAAATGAATCCAAGAACACATCAAAAAAATCACCCACCATGATCAAGTAGGCTTCATCCCAGAGATGCATGGATGGTTCAACTTATAAAAATCTGTCAAAGTAATACACCTTATAAACAAATTGAAAAAAAACCAAACATGATTATCTCATTAGATGCTGAAAAAGCCTTTGACAAAATCCAACACCTCTTCATGATAAAGGTCTTGGAGAGATCAGGGACACAAGGAACATACCTAAACTGAGAGCAACAATTAATAAACGGGACCTCCTGAAACTGAGAAGCTTCTGTAAGGCAAATAAGACAAAATGACAGCCTACAGAATGGGAAAAGATCTTCACCAACCCTACATCTGATCTCCAAAATATATAAAGAACTCAAGAAACTAGACATCAAAATACCAAACAATTCAATTAAAAAATGTGCTACAGACCTAAACAGAGAATTCTCAACAGAAGAATCTCAAATGGCCGAAAGACATTTAAGGAATTGCTCAACATCCTTAGTCATCAGGGAAATGCAAATCAAAACGATTCTGAGATACCATTTTACACCTGTCAGAATGGCTAAGATCAAAAACACTGATCACAGCTTATGTCTGGAAGAGAGGTTATTGCTTTTATTTCCAC
This sequence comes from Peromyscus aztecus, assembly GCA_902168405.1. Classification (NCBI taxonomy): domain Eukaryota; kingdom Metazoa; phylum Chordata; class Mammalia; order Rodentia; family Cricetidae; genus Peromyscus; species Peromyscus aztecus. The sequence goes on along the minus strand of CABHPQ010171693.1, from coordinate 8,863 downwards.
AAGAAATGAGAGGCTGTGGATTCATTTTGTGTTAAGAAAAATCAGCTACAGATGGAGACCCAGGACAGGCACCAAAACTACACAGAGAAACCCTGTCTCAAAAAACAAAAAAAAAAAAAAAAAAAAAAAAAAAAAAAAAAAAAAAACAAAAAAAGAAAGAAAGAAAGAAAGAAAAGAAAAAAGACAAATCAGATTTGGTTGAGGAAGCCCCCTGAAAAACCTCCAATGGGAACAGATGGCCCAGATGTTTCAGAGCGCCTATGTTGCAGTTTCTTGAGTTGTGCATCCAGAAAGGCTTCAAGGCTGCTGCTGGCTGAGATGATCCAGCCTCAGAGACTACTCTAGTCAGGACTTGACCATAATCCTAAATTTTCTCAGGGTCCCCATAAGATTAACAGTGCCCCCAATAAGCAGGAAGTAGCCTAGAAAACTATGCCCACATTCCCAAAAAATGGATTATGGATGTTTGTCTGTTTAGGGGATATGGTTAAAAATTGCTATTGATCATAGTCAATCTCTTTCTAAAAGAAGAAAGGGGAATATGATATAGAAATGACGGGGAAAAAAGGACAGAATATTAAATCTACTTTAATCCAAAAAACAACTGTCAATCTTTTTTTCTTAAGAGATTTTCTATTCATTTTACATATCAACCTTAGATTCCCCTGTCCTCCCTCCTCCTACCCCATGCCTTCCACCCCATCCCACCCCCCATTCCCATCTCCTCCAAGGCAAGGTCTCCCATGGGGAGTCAGCAGAGCCTGGTGCATGCAGTTGAGGACAACTGTCAATCTTACATATTTTTCATCAGAATGGATTTTAGTTTACTGATACAAATTTAACGTTCATTTTATTATACTGTATGTGTATTTCTACTCTTGTTTAGGATATTATGTTTATGCAGCTCATTTAAAAATGTAATATATATGGGGTTGGGGATTTAGCTCAGTGGTAGAGTACTTGCCTAGCAAGCACAAGGCCCTGGGTTCGGTCCTCAGCTCCGGAAAATTAAAAACAAAAAACAAAAAAAATGTAATACATAATTAAGAAATATAGATTAATAGTCATTTATATTAGCAAACTTATAATCATGTTAGGTATGTTTTCAAGGTGATACAGAGATATAGTTTAGATAGACAGACAATCTTCAAACACTTTAAAGAACTACAGAATATGGCATTTAAAATGTTTTAAGAACTTAGACTTTTTATAACAATGAGACACGTCTGCTCCCGGCAGTACCAATTACTTCAAAGAAGATGATGGGCATTGAAAAAACTCCATATGGAGTTTGTTTTCTTTTTGGCAAAAGTTAGCCATGTGGGCAAAGAAAGTGCCCTTTCCTCAACTGCTGACAGTATGCTGTACAAACTGAACAAGCAGGACACAAAGGAAAGTGACTGCAGGATTTTCCCAAGACAAGGTGGGACGGTCCTTCAAAAATCCTGCTTCACAGATGGGTCTGTCAGATATGCTAGGCCCGTAGGCCAAAGATGGATGCCCCAACGTTGCTGAGGAACTTTGGGTGACTGTCCAGACAGTCTGATGTTCCTGTCACTAGGTAACATTACATCCTTCTGGAGTCTTGATGAAGTTGAAGAAAGATAGTTATAATAGAAGATAAATTAGATACAAAACTTTAGACTCACCAAGATAAGATACATAATAAGTATTTTCTCTAATTTTGCCAAATGCAAATGGATTAGATATTACTGTAATTCTTAATAACTTTTTGTTGTATATAATCTTAATATGTTAAAGTTAAAAATCTTCCTTTTTAATTAGACAAAAAGGGGGAAATGCTGTGGAATAATTCTCTTGTACACTGTAGATTTGTCACTCGAATTGGTTTAATAAAACACTGATTGGCCACTAGCCAGGCAGGAAGTGTAGGTGGGGTGACCAAACTGAGAATGCTTCGAAGAGGAAGGGTGGAGTCAGGAGTCGAGAGCTAGACACAAAGGAAGCAAGATGACAATGCTGTACTGAGAAATGGTACCAAGCCATATGGCTAAACATAGATAAGAATTACAGGTTAATTTAAGTGTAAGAGCTAGTTAGTAAGAAGCCTGAGCTACCAGACAAACATTTATAAGTAATATTAAGCCTCTGAGTCAATTATTTGGGAAGCGGCTGCCCAGGTATTTGGGAGTTGCTGGCGGGACAGAAACTTCTGTCTATAACACACCTCCTCCAACAAGGCCACATCTCCTAATCCTTCTCAACCAGTTTTACCAACTAGGACTGCCACACCCACAACGGTGTCGCCCGCCGTGACAAATGCCTTGGATGAGGTGGTCACGTGGGAAAGGGGGGCTCGCGGCCCTCGGGTCTATGCCCCCGGCGACCCCTTCCCAATCAGCCCGAATCATGGTGCCAGGCTACACGGAACCACGAAAATCTGCTTGCAGAGGCTGGCTGGCACTCTGCCTTTTTCTCTTTGCAGCTGTGATTATTGCTGTTTCCCTGTGTATTGATTTCAGGAGGTTAGCTCTCAATGTTGCTGATGTGTCCCATAAAGAGAAGTGGCCTCAATACCCCCACCTATGATTCAAGCTTTTAGGCAAACAGTTAAAGAGGGTCCTAGAAGTTTGGGGGAATTTATGAATGATTTAGAGCAAAAAGAACTTATGACTCAGAGGGACGAAGATTCTAGCAAAGAGTGAATGAAAGTAAAAGTCCAGGAACTCATAAGCAATCCACACGCGCAGCCAACAGCAGCTACAAGGAAGCAGTTACAGAAATTAGCCATTCCTACAAGAATTATCCAGGGACAAATAGAGTTTCTCATCGAGGGTCGGTGGTGGCAACCCCCTAACTTTAATTCTAGATATAATAATTATTTGGAGCCATTGCCCTTTACGGGAGCTTACAATAAACATGGGAACCGATGGGTGAATCATAATAGTATGAAAACACAATGGCATAACTTACAGTTCGTGGAAAGAATAGCTAGGTCCCAACCCCCCTGGTGCCTTCTCACCCACAGGCAAAGGTTAAATATTTTCACACAAATGAAACCATGGTTAGAACGATGGTGGGAAGGGTTTAATTTTGATACGGAACAGAGGTTCAATAATTATGTAGAAGAAAAACTTCAGCTAGGGCTTTAATGTTTTCTGTTTGGATGAGGAACCACAAAAGAAGAAATAAGAGTATGTACTCATGAGATCTGTTAATCATTCTGAGAAAATTGTGTGACTATATTGTTAATTCTATGTCTAACACCCTACTGGCCGATTGCCATGTTTCCTCAAATCACTGTATAAAATTTACTGCTTGGTCTGAGTAAAACTGCAGCAGTTTCACAGCATACTCTGGTGTCTGTGTCTGTCTGTCACTCGCCGAATCCCACTTATCCTGAGTACCTTCACCCCGTTCTCCCTCGGTCTGGTGACCCGACTGAGACCCAGTCCGCGGCATAGGACTAAGTATTATGAGCCTATGGGAACCACTCTGTTTCAAACCACCATTACCAATAAGTTTGAGCATTGTTGGTCTGAACACAGCAATAAATTGAACAAGAATCAACATTAACACTTGGGAATATCCTTTGAAACCTTATTTATTAGGTATACAAAATACTAAACAGTGTTAGAAAGAAGTGCCTAGGTAGGCTACCTACCTTGAATGACTGCTTTTCCATTATGGTATCACTACGACAGTTAGTAGTGTTGAACTGCAGCTTGGATGGATCACTTTCTTTGAACCAAGATGGAACCAGGCCCCATCGCATGGGAAAAATTATCCGCTCTGATGAGTCTGCATCCTACCACAGAAAAAAGGTTCAGATTTAGCACTTGGATTGGTGGCGTATACTTGTAATCCTAACATTCAAAAGGATGAGGCAGGAGGACTGCTGCTAATTTAAGAACAGCTTGGGCTACATAGCAAGTTCTAGGCAAGTCTGGGCCACATACAGAAATCCTGGCTCAAGCGCTAGAGAGGTGGTGCAGTGAAGTGCTAGAGAGGTGGTGCAGTGGTTCGGAGAACTTGCTGCTCTCCGGAGGACCTGAGTTAAGTTCTTAGCACCCATGTCTGGCAGCTCCACTTGCTTGTAACACCAGCTGCGGGGTATCTGAGGCCCTCTTTCCACTGGCATACACTCAAACAGATATATAAACACACACATAAATTTTTAAAAAAGGTTGAGCAAGATACAAAAATACAATTTTTTAATATTATTTATATTATATATTGTATTTATATAAAAATACAAATATAGGCTTAGATACAGCAGGAAGACCATAATCACTATATGCATTATTGTAAGTTAACGTCATACAAACAATACAAGGTTATTAAGAGGGAAAAAGTCAGCTGGGCATGGTAGTACAGGCTTTTAATCCTGGCACCTGAGAGACAGAGGCAGGCAGTTCTCTGTGAGTTCAAAGCTAGCCCGGTCTATATAATGATAACATGTCTCGAAAGAAAAAAATAAAAGGAAAAGGTAGACTAAAGAGTGGTAGGCAGAAAACACCTGTAATCCCAATACCTGGGAAGCTGATGCAGGTGCACTGTGAATTTCAGGCTAAAATAGGCTACATTGCAAACCCTGTCTGAAGAGGTCATAGGCCCAAGGAGGAATACCATTAGTCTTCTTTTTGATAAATGGACATGGTGTCAAGCTAAATATTTACTTTAAAAAATTATTTATTTAGATGAGTGCTGTTCTTAGCCTTGGTCAGAGAAGCTTCCAAATGCAGAGGATGATGGTTAATGCACGGGGGTCAGAGTACTGAGAATAATGACTTCCAAGTGTTCAGTTCTAAATGGGACTCCTATATGATCCCCTGTAAGACACAGGGAACATCATGGAAGAGAGAAGAAAAAGAATGCAAAAATTGGAGAGGGGAAAAAAGTAGAAGGATGAAGAAAGGAGTAGCAGACAGGGCTGAGAAGGTAATGGGGGACAGTATATTCATGAAATTGTCAAAATTTCAAACAAAAGAATGTAAAAGTGCCGGGCGGCGGTGGCGCACGCCTTTAATCCCAGCACTTGGGAGGCAGAGGCAGGTGGATCTCTGTGAGTTTGAAGCCAGCCTGGGCTACCAAGTGAGTTCCAGGAAAGGCGCAAAGCTACACAGAGAAACCCTGCCTCGAAAAACAAAAAAAAAAGTATTAAAAAAAAAAAAAAGTAAAAGTGGAAGGACTAAGCTGGGTGTAATGGTATTTGCCTTTAATTCTAGCACTCAGAAGCTGGATGTGGTGGCACTCACCTTTAATCCCAGCACTCGGGAGGCAGGCAGATCTCTGAGTTAGAGGCCAACCTGCTCTACAAGGAGAGTTCCAGGTCAGCCAGGGATACACAAAGAAATCCTGTCCTGAAAAAACGAACAAAAAAAGGTGGAAAGACTAGAAGGAGTGCTGTGAAACTCTCTTCTGGAAATAACATGGTTGCTGTACCCATGAACAAGAGCAGCACTGCATACTCACACAAGACCTGTTCAAGAACGGGCCCACCAACATCCAACACTCCACCACGGAGAGGGCCACGAAGCCCTAGCCCTCCCTGAGAAGCTGTAGGGAGGTAAGGTTGTTGGGGGAAGATTCATATTCCTCAGTGGTGTAGCCACTGGTAAGCTGCCTTTGCTCGTTAGTAACCCCCTACTGTTCATGCAAGCAACCCTAACTAATGCACCTCCCTACCCCAGATATGAGAGTATGGGGGGACTTTTTGTGAAGAAGGAGTTCACTGGAAGGAGGAGATGGGTAAGAGGCTAGTACATGGGGAGCATCCTCTGAAAGAACAATAAAAACTCTTAACTGCCCAGCCATCTGCCATCTCTTTCTTCTTTTTCTTTTCTTTTTTTTTTTTTGAGACAGGGTCTCATGTATCCTAGTCTGGCCTCACATTCCCTATGTACCCAAGAATAATCTTGAACTTCGTTCTGGTCATCTGCCTAACTGTTAGAATTACAGGCATGTGTTTCAAGGCCCAGCAAATCGCCTGTACTTTAACATGAAGCCACACAGACATAAAAACACTGGGTTGTGGGCTGCTGGGATAAGATGGCTTAGTGGGTAAAGCTGCTTGTCACTTAAGTCTGACAACTTGACTCTAATCCCTGGAACCCAAATGGTGGAAGGAGAGAACTGTATCCAGCAGTTCTCAACACATATCCACCCTCTCTGTGCCACATAAATATAAAAATGAAATTGAATCATAATATAAGATCCCACAGGTTAAGGCCAGATATGTGATATTCTCTCTCTCTCTCTCTCTCTCTCTCTCTCTCTCTCTCTCTCTCTCACACACACACACACACACACACACACACACACACACACATAAATACAGTGGAGAGTGGTATGTGAGAGAGAACAGAGAAAGAAGGGGGTGGCGGTTCTTAATCTGGGTCTCATCAAAGGTACTGGATATAGACAAGAGAAATGGAAGAGTAGACACAACCTAAGTTGAGTAAGGAGTTTACACCAGGAATGCCCAGAGCATTAATTTTTCACAGAAGTTAATACAGCAGGCCACAGATTATTATTTTTAGGAGGTCAGATTCTAAAGCTGATCTCTGATTGGCATCTTGGGATGATTCTGAGTGTTTTCCCTTTCCCTAGTTGATAAGGGGACTTTAATCAAACAATGAAGTCAATGTTCAACATGTAAAACCCTTCAGACACCTCAGGTAATGCTAAGGAACATTTAGTTTCTCCGGCTTGAGATTGCTACAGGTATCTAGTGGGTAGGGGCCAGGGGACTGCTAAAACATTTTACAATGTACTGGATGGCTCTCTGTAACAAGGAATTATCCCACCCATTAAAATGTCAGCAGTGGGTCTGGGAGATTGTCCAGTGGGTAAGAGCACTGGCTGCTATTCTAAAGGACCAAAGTTTTATTCCCAGCACCCACATGGTGGCTCACAAGTATTTGTTAACTCCAATTCTGGTGCCGTCTTCTGGCCTCCACAGACACTGTATGCACATGGTGAAGTCATTCATTCAGGCAAAACACTTATTCATGTAAAAATAAATATAATTTTTTTTAAATGTCAGTGATGTCTTGGTTGAAAAAAATCTTGTGCTGTGGGATGTCTTTCTGTACAGTGTGAATATGTGTTGCTCTTATTGGTTGATAAATAAGGCTGTTTTGTCCTATGGCAAGAAAACTTATAGCCAGGCGGGAAATCCAAGCGGAGACACAGAAAAAAGGGCAGCCGGTTGCCCAAGGAGCAATGAAATGCCAGCAGACTGATAACGCCACAGCCATGTGGCAACATATAGATTAACAGAAATGGGTTAAGTTATAAGAGCTAGCTAACAAGAAGCCTGACCCACAGGTCATATAGTTTGTAAATAATATAAGCCTCTGTGTGTTTACTTGGGACTAAGCAGCTGAGGGGTGCAGGTGGGAGAGATTTGTCCCAACTTCAGGGCCAGGCAGGACTGGAGAAACTGCTGGCTACCATCTTGTTCTCACAAATTCTACTGGACACCTTGTGAGTTTTTTCATCAATGCACAAACCAACCCAAACACTAGGGCAATGGATACAAAGTGGCTGAGAAGCTAAAATACTGAAAGTATTGCTCAGTATTAGTCATCTTTTCCTCTACAAGTTTTGAATTTGGAATAGAACAGCTGGTGGCACTGTGGTAGATGAAAAAAAAAGAGGAAGTATTTTGCAAATTAGTGGTTTCAAATACAAATATTGCTATCTATACATATACACTGGCAGTTAAACTGCTGAAATGCTCCTAATTTTGTTTTAGAATTTATAGGTTTGAGAAAAATAAAGTATCAAATATTTACCAAATTAAGAAACCCTAGCAATTTAAACAAATCATATTACAGATGTGCAGTCAAACACTACATGGGCAAATTCAAATGACCCAAAGGAGGTCTATGTTTGCTAGGGGCTCCATTTTCCCATTCCTGCTCCCCAAGATCCACCCATTGGAACAGGCACTACGGTCTGTTCAGCAGCTAAGGGGATTTGCTGCTTTTGGAGAGGACCTGGGTTTAATTCCAAGCACTCACACGGTGGTCTTCTGTAACTCTAGTTCCAGGGTATCTGAAGCCATGACTTCTGAGGGCACCAGGCACATACCTGCTGCACATACATACATGCATACAGACAAAACATTTCTATACATTAAAAAATGTTTAAAATATTAAAAAAATAAAAAAAATTCTTCATGTGCTAGGACTGAACCAAAGGCTCTGAGAATATGAAATATGCTTTATATGACCGAGCAGCATTACCCGCCTCCATCACACTAATTCTTTTTCTTTACATTTATTTATGTGTCCACTCTCTGCCACAGAGTGGGAGTGGAGCTCAGAGGACAACTTGCAGGAGCAGGTTCTCTCCTTCCACCATGTAGGCTTCGGGGATCAAATTCAGGCTGTCAGGTTTGGCAGCACGCTCACCCACCAAGTCCTTTTACAGGCTCCCAAAGCTTTTCTTTTCTTTTCTTTTTTTTTTTTTT
>CABHPQ010171692.1:0-21790 GCA_902168405.1 Peromyscus aztecus | reverse complement strand
GCTTTTCCTGACATGCAGTTCATGTAAGAGGTTGTGATTTAGCACACATTAACTTAAGAGCTTGAGCTCAGAGAAGGACTACATGGAACTGTGAGAAATTCATGCTACTGTTATAACCCCGAGATTTGCTTCTGTTGAAATTGCCCTTTTACAGGTAGATATTGCAGACTATCCCTTTAAAAATGAATTTTGGAAGCCATAATGATGGCTCAGCAAACTTTTAAAAGCACTTGATGTTCACACAGAGAGCCCCAGTCAGATTCTAGCATCCATGTGATAACTCACATCTATATGTAACTCCGATTCCAAGGGATTGAACACCCTCTTCTGGCCTCAGAGAATATCAGGCATTCATGTAGTGCACATACCTACATGCATGCAAAACACTCATATGCATGAAGTAAAATAATTAAATCCAGAAATAAATGAGCTTTCATCCAAGAACGGTATTGTCAATAAATCAGTATGCATTAATAAACCTGTGTGCTTTTCTGGTGAGGGGACAGATGCAGGCAAATCTCAGAGAGGGAACCGGAGCAGAGTAGAAAGAGGAGCCAAAGGAAAAGGAGTCCTAAAATATGCCCATCCACGTGTAACTGACCTTGCAGAGGGAGAGGTCATTCAAATGAGTCCTGAGCAGTCAGAAGTCAGGTTTTGAATACAGAACTATAATAATAATAATAAACGATAATCATAGCTAAAACTATAGGTACCCCTTTCATATAAATAACTGAAGAATTAGTACTTTTGGTGGTTATATACATGGTGGTTACGATAAAATGAAAAATTATCTCTGCAACAAAAGACAAAATATTTTTGTTTGTCCCAGGACATGTAAATATTATGATTATGATTTTGTTGTGGCAGATATATATGGCGAGAGAGAGAGAGAGAGAGAGAGAGAGAGAGAGAGAGAGAGAGAGAGAGAAAGGAAGGAGAGTATTTGTATATTTACATATGTGTTCACATGTGTATATGCATTTGTGTGTACGTGTGTGTGGAGGACATTTCAAGTGTCAGTTCATAGCAACACAGTCCACCTACTTTTAAAACAAGTTCTCTGATTGTCTTGGAATGTACCATGAAGACGAGACTTGCTGGACAGTAAGCTCCACGGATCTGACTGTGTCCTTCAGTGTTATACTTATGTGTGTCCCCTTAGTGTTATAGTTACAAGTGCTTACCACCCAGCTATCATCTGTGAACCTTTAGGCTCAAACTCTGCTCCCCATGCTTTCCAGGCAAGCACTTTACCTACTGAGCCATGCACACAACTAAGCTTATTGTTCTTTGTCAAAGTATTTTGATGTGGAATTGTTTCTTGTTAGTAGTACTTTTATTTATTCTTGAAAATTTTTATATGTGTTTACAATATATTTCAACTATATTTGTCCCTGCAACCTAACTTCAGCTCTACTGTGGGCCTCCAAGACAACATTGCTCCCTCCCAACTTTATGTTCAATTTGTTTGGTTTTAAAGATATGTTTTTATTATTTTTAGTGTGTGTGTGTGTGTGTGTGTGTGTGTGTGTGTGTCTATCTGTGTGTGGTCATGGGCATTTTAGTGTAATTGCCCTCAGAGCCCAGAGACAACAGATCACTGGGGAACTAGAGTTCTGTTTAGGTACTGGGAACGGAACTCAAGTTCCCTGGAAGAGCCGTGCCTGACAATGTACTCAATGGTTGCTGAGAGAAAGAGAGCCAGGGATAAAGCACATTATAAGTTCTTCAATTCCAAGTCTTCATCCCTGCACATGTGGGAGTAACAAAATTACTAAATGAAGTTGAGGTGTGTGTGTGTGTGTGTGTGTGTGTGTGTGTGTGTGTATGTGTGTGTGTGTGTATGTGTGTAACAATAATAGTTAAATCTGAAAATGCCATGAATTTGAGAGAGGGGATTGGTGCAAGAGGAGTTGGTGGGGGGAAGAGGGCAGAGTGAAAATATTGTAAATACAATATTCATGAATGAAATTCTTAAAACATGTTTTTAAAAATTTTTCCTCATTCTTTTATAGATTGTTCTGAATCATTTATTTGCGGTAACTCTCTCTTTTGTCTTTTTTTTTTCCTTTTAGAGCCAGGCAGATCTCCTGAAGCCAAACAAACAACTGCAAAAGTCACAGCACAAGGTAGGTAATCAACACTTTAAAAATACTTTTTCCTGTCTTCAGTCCATTGCATTTTATTGACAAAGCAAAAGCTGTTTATTGCAGAAGAGCACCATCTGCTGGTTGCTCTTCTGCAATAAACAAACTGTTGCATGTTTTTTTTGTTGTTGTTTAAAATGAAAATAGATTTCGTTTTCATACAGAATATTCTGATTATGGTTCCACCCCCTCAAGTCTTCCAAGACCCTCCTCCACCTCCCTATCCACCCAAATACACATCTGTTCTTACTTTCTTTCCTTAGGAAACAAACAGACATCTAAGAAATAGAAAAAATATATATAAAATAAAACAAGCATACCTAAGTGGAACAAAACAAACAGCAAAACAGAATCAACTAAAAAGCACAACCACCACAAATATAGACATAGAGATATACACATTGGAACACATATAAATCCCCTAACAACACAAAATCAGAAACTATAATATATAAGCAGAAGACATGTTAGAAAAAAGAAAAAAAAGAAAAAAATGCATAGCCAAAGAATTGTGGGACAAAAGTACTTCTAGAGGTACCACTGAGTTTATTTTGTGTTGGCCATCTACCACTGGAAATAGGGCCTGACCCTAAGAGTGGTTTGTGTACTCCGTGAGACTCTGTTAGAGAAAACTAAATTTTTATTTGTGAGTAGTTACACATTGGAGATAGCTTCTGGGTTAGGGATGGGGGCTTGTCGCCAGTTCCTCTCTCATCACTGGGAGCCCATCAGGACCAATCCTGTCTAGGCTCTGTGCATGCTGCCATAGTCTCTGTGACTTCATATGTTCATTGATCTCACTCTGTTTCCTTGGTGTTGGCCTTGTTTCCTTGGTGTCCTCTATCTCCTCTCTCTGTCACATGTTTTTCACCTCCTCTTCTGCAGGACTCCCTGAATTATGGGGTGGTGGTGGGGTTACCGGACACATCCCATTTATGACTGAGTGTTTCAAGGTCTCTCCTGCTCTGCACATTGTCCAGCTGTGGGTCTCTGTATTTATTTCCATCTACTGCAAGAGAAAGCATCTGTAATGATGGCTGAGCAAGTCACTGATCTATGACTATGGCAGGATGCTATAAGGGGTCATTTTGTGGACATGTTCTTTAGCAAAACAGTATCATGTAGCTTTTTCCTAGGCCCCTGGTTTGTCTAGTCTCAGATTCTTGGCCACCTAAGTAGTGTCAAGGATGCGTTCTATCTCATGGGTTAGCCTTAAATCGAATCAAATATCGATTGGTTACTCTATCAAGATTTGTGCCATCATTGCACCAGAAAATCTTATATTCAGGTCACAAGTGTATGCTGTAGAATATTATTTTAAGATGTGTTACATATGTGTATGCTGTGGAACATCTGTTTAATGATGCAAAGATGTGTTGCATTCTTTTATGTTGCGTTTGTTTAACTCTGTGAAGCTGTGTTACTGTGCCTGTCTAAAATACCTGAGTGATCTAATAAAGAACTGAATGGCCAATAGGGAGGCAGGAGAGAGAAATAGGTGGGGCTGGCAGGCAGAGACAATAAATAGAAGGAGAAAAGAGAGAACAAAGATAGAGGAGGAAGAGAAGTAGGAGGAGGACATCAGGGGCCAGCCACCCAGCTACACAGCAAGCCACGGAGTAAGAAGTAAAGAAAGGTATTATAAAATAGAGAAATATAAAAGCACAGAGGAAAAAGGTAGACAGACTAATTTAAGTTAAGAAAAGCTGGCTAAAGATAAGCCAAGCTAAGGCATGGCATTCATAAAAAAGAATAAGCCTCCATGTGATTTATTTGGGAGCTGGGTGACAAGCTCCCCAAAGAGTAAAGATTAAAAAACAAAGACAAAAACAAAACAAACATGAACAACAACAAAAAACCCAAATACAATTTTAGATTGTAGCTAGGTTATTGTTTACCTTTCTACTTTGGTGGCTTGTAGAGTATCTGCTAGAACCATGAACCCTAGGCATTAAGGCAAGTATTTCTTTAGTCATTTGAGCAAGTCTTATTGAGAATGATGGTGAATTTATATACCTAAAGGAATAACAATCAGTGCATTGCCTCCAAGCTTCATTCAAGATGCCTTGATACATATTTCTAAAAATAAACTTCAAATAAATATATAAAAATATGCAGATTAACTATTACCATGAGAGTTTCTAATAGGATGGCTATATTGGTTGCATTTTATGATTTGTTTCTATATTATTATCTAAAGGCTCACATTGCACATGCTGGCTTCCAGATATACTACAAAAATAATTACCTCAACTTCATGAACCATGCAAGAAAATTAGTTCCTTCTCTCACTGATATCCTTAGGGCTTAAAAAGTAGAAGTGTCAATAATAATTTGACAAGACACAAAAGAGAGACACAAGTATTATGCCATTGTCACCTATGAAAAGTTTAGAGAGCTGTAAGAAAACATTGGGGGAAATATTCATTGGACAGGATTTCCATTTCTCTCCTACACTAGATTATACAGTGCTGCAGAGTTTAGAAATAAAAGAGATGCATTTAGACAGTGGTATGATTGTTGCTGGGTAGAGGGGCCTCACAGCAAACTCATTAGCATACAGTGTGATATGAAATACTACTGAATGTATTGCATTTGACCAAAATCTTATTTAAGACCAATTTATGCTAGCATGGTTAAGGGCTATGGAGCCACTTTTTAAGTTTTCTTGCTGATTACAAGTTCAATAAAATTGTTTCTTCTTTATGAATGTTTTGATAGGAAATATAATAAATATTATTTGTCAGAAAAACAGAGTGAGTCTATATGAAAATATATATCAGGGTAAAATTCCACAGGCAAATAACTTTTTGCAAAAAGAGTTTCTATTGTGTTTATACATGTGTGTTTGTGTGTGTGTGTGTCCATGTGTTCAAGTGTGTTATTTTTCTTATAAAATTATAAGGAATTTAGGCCCTTCTATATTGTCTAGATTCTTATGACCATGCAATGGTTGAAGTACAATTGGAATCAGAAATTAAATTTACTTCAGCCAAATGTTAATGGAGTCAAAAAGGAAGATTGAAAAGATTATGTGGAAATGCACTTCAAATTTCAGCTCAAGACTATAGGCTCAGTGTTTTTACATTAAATAACATTAGACAAGGTGACATCTGAAAGTTTGGCTTTCAAATAAAGTATTATTGTTGAATTATTATTACTATTATTTATTATTATTATTTCAATAACATATTATTGCTGAATTTATTGTCGACTAGTAACCTAGAGCCTCATCGTTGTGTTGGAGCTCTACCTGATAGGAAGGCCATTGCCATTGTTGATGTAGCACCGTGAACAATGCAGCATCCCATACTGTATGAGTGTGTTCAGAGAAACGGCAAAGACACACTAAGAAATGGCGCGATGGGGATAATCACTCCCAGCATTGCAGAATTTTCATAGATCATTCCTATAGCTGATAAATAATAAACCATACACAGACACAGAGAAGTAAACGATGATTTCAAGTAATGCACGAGGGGACAAAGTCTATACACACGTGACAATAGAGTAGACAGACAGTTTGGAAGTGAACCAAGTGAAAAAATGAACCCGAAGTGTGATGCAAAGCTAAATTATATCTGAAAGTCTACTTACGTGATTCTTGCTTTATTATTAACACTACAGAATTTGTTTCTAGATTATTTTAGAAAGGATTGATTTGATTTAAGTATAGATTTTGCAAATTCTTGAAGAAACTTAAACTTCAGAGACTTTCTTCTGTGAAGAATTCACAAATGGTATATTTAGTATATTCTTACTGCAAATGAAAAAATAGACTTGACATCAACATCCATTTCTTCAGAAGCCAAGTGTATATATTTTTGTAGAGATTCATTTGCAGTTTTGATGGATACAGACATAGTTCATGTTTTATGACCTTCTAAGAGGCTAACCCAAACCCAACAAAGACTGAATAATTCCAGGGGTCAGGCATGGGAAGTCCTTTGAGACTGACAATATATTACTTTCATAGATATAAAAATTAAAACTAGCTGAGGGTGCCTGCCTCATGGTGTCTTTCCCCCACATCAAATTGAGGTGAGGTATTAATGTCAGAAAACACTTCTGAATCACTTCCATAGAAGCCGATTCCACCCTATGGCAATATGTTTTGTGAGCCAATGCGCTCTTCCTAGGATTCATGGCTAGGAGACTGAGGTAGAGGTGAGAAAATGTCTTCACAGTCACGTGGGAGAGATGAAGGGACGTTCGGGGTATTGGTCCCATCAGCTCCTCACTAGCCTTCATGAGGCTGTGTTTTAAGAGGACTACTAGGCATCCTGCTAAGTAAGATTCCGTTCAGTGCAGTGGGCACCTTAGCATGCATAGCAAGTGACTCTATACAAGGTTACTAGGGCACCATGGTGAGAGTGTCACCCTACATACTCATGCTCTTCCTTCCTGTACTTGATGCAAAGCTGCTCTCGATGTTACATATAAAATCCTCTGTCATGCATGACTTTAGTAGTGTGTCATCTGAACAGAGCTTACTGTTCCTTTTCCTCCTACCAAAATGCAATTGTTTTAAGGCTTCAGGTGATTTCTCCTTTCTGTAAGAGGTTTGATCCTCTCACTTCATATCCCTCCTCCCCTTCCTCTGCAAGACTCCCAGAGCTCATCCCAGAGCCATGATAGGGGGTTCATAGTAGAGGAACCCACAGAGACAGCTGATCTGAACTCATGGGAGCTCATGGACTCTGGACCAACAGTTAGGGAGCCTACATGGGACCAAGTTAGGCCCTTTGCATGTGTGTGACAGGTGAGTAGCTTGGTCTCTTTGAAAGGCTCCTGGTAGTGAGATCAGGACCTGTCCCTGGTGCTTATCTGGCTTTTGGGAACCTGTTCCCCATGCTGGATTACCTTGCCCAGCCTTTATGCAAGGGGGTGGAGCTGGGTCCTGCCCTGCCTGAACTTGATTTGTCACGCTTTGTTCAAGCCCATGGGAGGCCTGCCCTTTTCTGAATGGAAGGGAAAGGGGGAAGATTGGAAGCAGGAGGGAGGGAATGGGAGGAGAGGAGAGACGGGAAACTGTGTATGTAAAATAAATAAATGTAAAAATACATTATTTAAAAATTAAAAAAAATACTAGAAATATTTTTGAGGTTATAAAAATTTTGTTTTTAACCATTCAGCTGTTAATTTAATCGTATCTACATTATCAATAATTTATCTTTGCATTTTCAGATTCCAAGAAAACGAAAAAAACTCCAGAAGGTACAAAAAATACTTTAAATACTTTCTGATTTGGGTATGTGTGAGGGGCTCCTACTTGGTACTTTGATGAGCCCTTAAACTGCATTTTACACCTAAAAGCTGCACCTTGAAGAAAAATCTGTATACGGAATAGAAAAGGGGAGAAGGAAGAGAGCTAGTGCATGGGAGCAAGTAAGAGAGAGATCTTTGACAATATTGTCACTGCAAGTATTTGACTCTGATGAAAATAAAGGGTCTGGAGCTGTAGCTTAGGGACAACACACTTGTCTACCATGTGGAAGACTCCATGCTCAATCTCTAGCAAACACAAAACATCAATAATTAATAATAATAATAATAATAATAATAATAATAATAATAATAATATATTCCTTATATTTACCTATCATGAACTTTTTCAAAGATATGATTATTTTATGATACTGAATGTTACATATCAGATACACAAATTCAGTTAATTCAATATCTTTTCAACATTGTAACATCTGTTACGAATCGAAACATACCTTCTTTGTCTTGAGTGCAATCGTGACCCATTTGGCAAATGCCTTCTGAAATTAAGTATATATAAGATATTTACTCAGATGTATTAAGACTACCAGGTATAGATAGCTCAAATCATTAAGCAGGATAATTCTCGAACACTTCAATGTTGAATGATATTTCTGTCAATTAAGTTATAGACCTACCTGGGGTAATTAGTGATACCTCAAAGCAAGACTCACTGTGAAATTCAAAAGGAGAAGTAATGGGAAGGTGGGTTGGGGAAACTGCACTCTAGCCATTGTTTGTGTGGTAAATGTATCTCAAAATCTTTTAAGAGCAATGGTCCCCTGCTTCTTTTCCTTTCAACAGAACAACCCAAGGGAAAAAGTAAGGAAATGCATGCAAAGTCTGTTTGTGCCATCATCCTGCCTCTGCTGCTATATAACCGGCCTGCTGGCGCTGGTGTATTTATATTTCAGATTTCTGTGTTGAATGCATGTGCATCTATTTTTATTTTGATTTGTTTATATTAGGGTTTTAAATTATTTACTGATTTTTGGCATACTTGAGTATATGTAAACTGGAGGTCAGAGTAGCATGGAAACTATAGTAAGCATTCTGACTCATGCAGATAGCTGATAAACCTGTAATTTTCTACCATAAGTGCATTCCAGCGGTGCCCATGATATAACATATTTGTGTAAGTTTACTGTTGTCTCTAGTTACCCTTCCATTCTTAGAAAACACTCAGTGGGTGTTGTTTTCAAGACTCTTCCCTATTATCTTCTTGTCATCTACAAATACCTTGGCATGTTCATATTCCATGTACCTGCAAACATTATAAGATCTTTGTAATAAAATTGCTAGGGATCCATTTCTCAAGGATCATCCAGAATTATTCAACACACTGTTGAGATTGCTTGCCAACAGTTCAATAAAGTGATATGCCTCTAGGTTTGTGTTTTGCAAAAGTAAGATATGCTTGACAATTATAAACTAAGGGGCAATGTAACATTACTCAGTCATTAAAATGAACACACTTCTAGGAATGTAGAGATACGATTCCATTGGCATTTAAAAATTCTGCGTTAAAATATATATCAACTTGAAAAATGATGCATGTTTTGGTTGTATCCAAAGTTAGGACACTGAAACCTTCTGTCATAAAAACTGCTCTAAGTGTCCTGTGGAAAGAAACATGAAATTATGCTACAAACCAGCCAGGGGGAGCAATTTATCTGTAGAGAAGTATATGTTCCTTCAGGCCTGGATTGATGAGTGTATACAGCTGCCATGAAATCTGGCCCAAGGATACAGAAAACACACCATAAACCATTGTACCTGCATGAACATGGAAACAGTCAGAAATTAGAAAATGCTACTAAATTATACACACACACACACATATATATATAATATATTTAATATTGTAATCTAGTCAGTGCTTGTTCTTAGAAAACACTCAGTAGCTGTTGTTTTCCAGGTATTCCTTATTATCTTTCTTCTTGTAATCTACAAATATTTTGGCATGTTCATATTCCATCTCCCTACAAAAATTACAAACTCATTGGAATAAAATTGTTAGGGATCCAATTCTTAAGTATCATTTACAATTAATTGTCCAACACACTTTTGAAAAGTGCAAATATATACATATATATTATTTTGGTCTATTTATTTATACATGACCTTCACTTTATTGCAGTTTATGTGATTTAAAGTTTTCTGCAGACATACTGCATCTCCTTGGCAATCTTCAGGGCACTGGTGTATTTAGTGAATAAACATTCCTTCTCAGATGTTCACTTACAACCCAACTCATGAGAAGTACTGCAGATTGTGACCTGGGTAGTAGTTGGAGAAGAAATTATGTCCTTAAAAACAATTATTAATCACATTCAAATTAACCTGCTGGTTCTGTTTTGTGAAGCAGACTTTCTCTTTATTACTATTATTGAGTCTTTTAATTTGTTTGATCTGAATCTTTGTATTAAAGTTAGTTGTACTCAGTTATACACTTTAATCTCATATTTAGTTTCAAATTAATCTAGTTATCATAACTCAAAAGATTTTTCTCCTTATAGGCTAAAATTAAACTATGATGAGAAAAACAGGACAAGGAGTATATTAACATTTTATAAAAATCATATAGTCTTGATATTTTTAGTGTAAAAATGTATAATAAAACTAAAATTCAAATATCCCAAACAGTCAACTGTTGTTTGAATCTTAGATGGTCTTTTAATTAAAAACAAAAACAAAAACAAAAACAAAAAAACAGTGCCAGATATTGGGGTGAAAGCTGACAGATCAGAGAAGCAGAGCAAGCCACAGCTACAACCTATTACCTCATCAACTCCATAAATCCTCAGGCTGAAAGCCTCTGAGTCCTCACCTGAAAGGGTCTCAGCTGAACTGCTTTAGTTCCTGATTCCTCATGCCTTATATACCTTTCTCCGTCCTGCTGTCACTTCCTGGGATTAAAGGCATGTGTGCTTCCCAGTACTGGGATGAAAGGTGTGTGCCACCGTGGCCTGGCTCTGTTTCCAGTGTGGCCTTGAACTCACAGAGATCCAGATGGATAGAATTAAAGGTGTGTGCCACCACTGCCTGGCCTATGTTTAATCTAGTGGCTGGCTCTGTCCTCTGATCCTCAGGCAAACTTTATTAGGGTACACAATGTACCACCACAGTCAACCAGGGTCGGGGTTTGTCAGCCCCTTTAGAATTAGAGGTAAATTGACTTATATTTTAAAGTGGTCAGATAATTATATCCTGAAATACACCATATAATACACACTTATGAATGTGTTTTCTTATGTAGTGTTAAAAGTTGAGACAAGTACTTATCTGTATGTGTGTATGTATATATATGTGTGTGTGTATATATATACACATTTGTAAGAAAGGGGAGTTTTTATTTTGTCTTTGGATATCATACATAGCCAGTGTTTGATTTTGACAAATGCAGAAAATTACTTCCAGTAATTGTTTCACTGTCATCACTTTATAAATATAAATATCTTTAAATATTTCAATTAATTATTTAGCTGCTAGTTAAACAACATGCCCTGGAGATGGACAGATGGCTTATTGATTAAGAACACTTGCTGCTTTTTCAGAGGACCAAGGTTTGGTTCCCAGCACCCACACGGTGGCTTTCAACTATCTGTACCTCCAGTCCTAGAGGATCTGATGCCCCTTTTGGCACATGACACACACAGTATGCATACACACACAGTGGCAAAGCACTTAAATACATAAAATTAAAATGAACATATGTTGAAAGAAACTAAAAATAAACATCATGCCTAGTTAATTGTCATTTGGACTTTTAGGAATGTGTTCAGTAGGTTTAGTTTTAGCTAAGCCACACTTTCGTTTTTGCTTTCAACACTTGATCAAACTATTTGTTTTATTTACTGCTAGCAAATGTACCAGACTAGAATAAGTTGCCTAAACTATGTACATCAATACTGGCTTGCTGAAAAAGAAATTGCACATGGAGCCTTTGATGCATTTTCCAGAGAATATTCTATGACACAACTTCATCCTAAAATTTGGTTTATGGAATTATTTGAGTGTAAACATATCCCTATCTCTGGATTGTATCCATTAGATAAAATGTTAAGGAATCTCTGTCTCTCTCTCCTTCACTTGACCTATACGTTATCATTGCTGGAGGTTCTTCTTTTCCTTACACTGACAAGTTGTCAAGTCAAAATAAGAATAGGAACATAAACAATAGCATTTCCTATCAGACTATTGCCTGCACTTCCCAGAAAAATAGTCCTCATTAATAGGTCAGTGTTACTTTGAAGCTAGAATCTGTGCCTGTTTCTCATACAATGTGGGTGAGTGGGTCTGAGGAAGGGCCGCATAAGGAGGATGCTAGAGGATGCTAGCGTGACAAGTATCCTGCAAACAGACAAGTGTGTTTCCTCCCATCAGCCCTCTTACTTTATCTTAGTGCTTCAATCTTCTCACCAAAGTCCTTAATGTCACACATACATATCTAAGAAAATCCTTGGCAGAGAAAGTGCATATAATATGTACCCAGACTCAACTTTCTGTAACTTATTTTAAATCAACCATAATAATTATTACTTGGCACTAACTTTGTATCCAAGCTTTCATGTCATTATATAATAAGAGCAAGCTTGATGTTTTCCATCCTTAAGGAATCTGTATTATTTTTTTCTCATTTCTACTTCAGAAAAAAGTCGTTAATACTCAGAATATTTCATTGTGTGCTGGGAGAACATGCTCAATGAACAAGGGAGAAAGGGCTATCCTGAGGGCGAGATAGTAATCCTTTTGTGACATTTGTAAGGTTCTGTGGTCTAGCATCAGCAATGCATGTTTGTTTACATTAAAAAATCTTATTTAGAACACTTTAAAGTATAATAATATTAACAATGATAATATGTTTTAGAACAGGAAAAGAAAGAAAAGCCCATAGAATCAGGTAATTATTTTAATGTTTTCCTTTTTTAAAAAAAAATTTAATTGGTACTTGAATACTGAATTTTCATGGATTATCACAGATTGCTGATGTTCCCCATTCTTTTCTTGTTTCACACAGCAAAGTCACCAAAAAAGGAACATCCAGGTGAGTGAGACTGGTCCAGCTCGATTAATTTTATCAGAAGGCAAGCCTGAGACAGGGTTGTAAAGGCGATGCCAGGTGGAGGCAGGAAATCTGTCCATCTCACTGTCTGTTTTCTAAGCTCTTGACAGAATCAATATCAATACAGTTTGAGAGGAGGGAAACTGAATGCTGTGTTGTTCCCTTCTTGCTCAACATGTGTCTATGAAGTAATAGTATCAGATCCTCTGAGAGGTTGATAGTACCAGAGTCTGGCTTCACCCCAGACTGACTAAGTCAGAATTCATCTTGGTAAGATCCCCTTGCACACATTTAGACAATGTCTGAGACTCAGTATTGCTGGAAAGACACCCAGACAAGAACAATTTATGGGGGAGGATTTATTTATCTCACATTTCAAGGCTAGAGTCCATGGACACAAAGGAGCTCAATGCAGTAAGTTGCATCATATGGAGAGAATAATGACTGCTGAGTCTAGCTTGCTTTATCCTTTTATTCAGCCCAGGACCACAGCTCACTTATGCCCACAGCTAGCGTGGGTTTTTCCTCTTCAACACATCTAGAGTAGATAATCTCTCACACATATTCCCAGAGGCTCATCTCCTCGGTAGGTCTAGAGTCTGGGATGCTAATGATCAGCAATGACCATCACAAGCACTGTTTTATAGATATACTTTTGATTAAAGCAAACAAGAGAAAATAAAAATAAAGCATTTTTGTGAATGTGCCTCACATTGTTTTACTTTTGAAACACACAATTTTCAACTCCAGGAAATACTCCCTCCCTATTGATAATGTTACTTAACAAAAATTTTTGGCTTCTCTGTGGTGTTTCTCTCAATAGAGCAACATTCTAAGATTTGAAAATTGAAATTAAAACCAATCAACCAGACAAATAAAACAACTGTGAGTAAAAGTACAGTTAATGTGCAAACAAAATCATTTTCTTATATTTTTCTAAAATTTAACCAGTTCTGGTAAGTAATTTCAAATGGCAATTTCTGAAATACTTTTATTTGATCTTGCCTTAAACATTACATATAGCTTTTTCTTGGTGAACACTATTCAAATAATGTAACTGAGGGTTTTGTACAGAGTATCTCTCTCTCTCTGTCTCTCTCTCTGTCTCTCTGTCTCTCTGTCTCTCTGTCTCTGTGTGTGTGTGTGTGTGTGCATGTGTAGAGAACATGTGAAGATGTGTGTGTGTACAAGATGAGAGTGTACATGTTTGTGCAGGCTGTAACCTATGAAGATGGAAGACATGTGTATGTGCAGGGGGTGTGCATGTGTGCAGGCAAACATTGCCTCAATTATTGTCACTCATCTGCTCCTAACACATTTAATTGTATTTAAAATGAAACAACATTCATTTAATATTATGTCTGCTGCCAAGTGAATACAGCTAATGTAGAGCATATCTATAACTCTTTGCTATAGCTGTTCGAATCTACCTACATTTTTTATTCTTTTACCAACTTTGTAATACCTCCTATATGAACAAAATCTGCTTAGACATCTCTTCAGTAATTCAATAGCATTATTGTCTTTCTGTTATCATAAATTTTAATGTGCTGGTATAATTCCCTTTTCTTCTGGAGGTTTTAAATCATCAGAAGTTAGAGGATACAGATGGCATCTAACTCTTTATTCTCAAAAATGCCTGTTTTGATTCCAGATACACAATGGGCACTTGATAACAGTTTAGTAGTTTAAGAGAAGAACATGAAATAGAATAGTAATTGGTTATAAAGTATAAAAACTGAGTAATTTTCAGTCACATAATTTAAGAGATAAAATAGCCAGGCGGTGGTGGCGCACGCCTTTAATCCTAGCACTCGGGAGGCAGAGGCAGGCGGATCTTTTTGAGTTCGAGGCCAGCCTGGTCTCCCAAGCGAGTTCCAGGAAAGGCGCAAAGCTACACAGAGAAACCCTGTCTCGAAAAAAACCAAAAAAAAAAAAATAGATAAAATAATAGCATGTTTCATTATTTACATTAACAGTCAAGCTACTACAACTCAGAAAAGGGATGTTTTGTCTACATTATAGAGTGGAGCCTATTTATTCAGGAGTATGTTTCCACAGTAAGATAACAACACTCATATTTATGTACATATGTGGAAGGCTACAATAGAGTATAAATTATGGAAAACATGCAGAAGTATTCACAAGTATTGATAGGAGCAATTTCAATGGATCAGTATTACTGCCATGTATTATAACTAACTACAATAGTCTAATTGTTTGTAATCAGTGTATGTACATCTCAAGGTATGAATACAGTGCACCAACTTACTAATACTTAGGCATTTTCATTTTGTTTTGTTTGATTTTAGAGACAAGGTCTTTCTATATAAGTCTGTCTGTCCTGGAATTCACTATGTAGACAAACATGGCCTCAGATTCACAGAGATGCTCCTGGTTTTGCCTCCCAAGTCCTGGGATTAAAGGCATGCACCACCATACCTTGCTACTTAGACATATTTTTTTTTAAGAAAGTGGGAGATGCCCATGAATCTACAAAGATGACCCCAGCTAAGACTCCTAACAACAGTGGATATGTAGCCTGAACTGGCCCTCTCCTGTTATCAGATCGGTGAGGACTCTATTGTCATCAGAGAGACTTCATCCATTAACTGATGGAAATAAATGCAGAGACCCCAAAGCCAACATTAGCCCAAGCTTGAGGAATCCTGCTGAAGAGAGGGAGGAAGAATTGTAGGAGCCAGAGGGGTCAAGGACATACAAGAAAACCCACAGAAACAACTAACCTGGCTCACAGAGTCTGAACCAACAACCAGGGAGTCTGCATAGGACCAACCTAGGCCCTCTACATATATGCAAGAGTTGTAATAGCTTGGTCTACTTGTGGGACTCCTAACAATGGGAGCAGAGGCTGTCCCTATCGTTGGGAACCTGTCCCTCATATTTGATTGCCTTGCCCAGCCTTAATACAAGAGAGGTGCTTAGTCTCATTGCAACTTTGCATGCCGTGCTTTGTTTATACACATGTGAGGCCTACTGCTTTCTGAACAGAAAGAATGGAGGAGTGAATTGAGAGAGGGAGATGAGGAGAAGAGGGGAGGGAATGGGAGGAGAGGAGGGAGGATAAAATAAATAAATAGATAAACACATAAAGTGGAATTACTGGATAATTTGTTTAAAAATTATGCTTTGGAGGCAATCTTACAGACTTGGGAAAATACATTTGCCTAAACATGGAAGCAATCAGGCCCTTCAATAATTTTTGAAAGTAGAGTAACGAGGGCATGAGTAAGTGCTGAAGGATGTGTGAACTTACCTTCTGTTGCCTTCCAACTCTTTGGGTTTTGAAATTCAGTTTAGAGCGGAGCAAAAGGAAAAAAAATTTGCAAAGCTACATTTCCTCCTCAGATCTGTTTTCCTCAGTTTCCAATGCTATACTTGCAATCTTCCAAACGACTAAACCTCAGTTACTTTAAAAAAAAGTAGACTGCTAATTACTGAAGCGTTGATTTTCTCTTGTCATTACAGCTCCAAGTGAAAAACACGGGAAAACAAGTACGTTGAACAAATATTGATAAGAGGAACATATTTTAGCAGCTTGCGCGCTTGTATTTTCTTCTGTTGACCTTGTTAATTCTGATTTTGTGAGTCCCACTTGTCTGTGTTTCTATATGATTAATTGTTATGGTGAAATAATACACAAGATAACTCATTTGGCTTTTTAAGGTGTTTGTTCTTATGAAAACTTGTCCAGGAAGAATTACTTTGTGAATTTTCAGTTATTTAGATCATAATTTCTGTATTCAGTCACATATGTTTTCTGCATCCCATAGAATCAGCAACAGTTACATTTTCTTAAGCATTTTCTAATTAATTATTTAAGGATCCCATGATTAATTATTTGATCAAGCTACTAAGCAATGTAATTTGTCTATCATGAAAGTTGAATTTTCAATGGAATACAGCCTTCCTAAAGTTTTATTAAAATTTCCTTTGTAGAGGTTCATTTTTCTTAGTGTTTATATCCTCAGATTAGGAAAATTTTCTGGTAACTTATCATGACAGATGCATCAGTGGCAGGTCTTATAACATTCTTAGGGAGAAATGCTGATTTGTTGCTTATTATTTTTTTAATTTGATGAAATATAGTTATTTCAGTACTGTTATAAATAAATATCAGACATTTGCTTTTAGAAAAAATACTAACTTCCTTATGCTTTATATTTAAGATTAATGGCAAAATATATGAGCACATACTGTAGAATGCATTTATGTTTTTGTTTTGAGTTAAAGGTGCATTCATATTGAACCTAGTCCTGATAAATAAAGGAGTCCTGTGTTTTATTTAATGTTTTGGTTTTTGAAACAGTATATCATTGACACATATAGCACAGAATAATTGAAACATATTACATAGCTTGATGTTATTTAAAAAAAATAGGACATTGCAATTTCAATTGTTCACAGAGACAGTCAAATATTAGAGACATTAAAAAGAGATTAGTTTAGGGTTAGAGAGATGACTCAGCAGCTAAGGTCACTTGCTGCTCTTCCAGAAGATTTGAGTTCTTGAGATCAGTTCCCAACACCCATGTTGGTTCATGGTTGCCTGTAATTCTAGTTTCAGGGCATCCAATGTCTTCTCCTGCCATCAATAAGCATCCCAAACCATGAGGACACACACACACACACACACACACACACACACACACACAATCTTAAAAAATAAAAAAAAGTTTTCCATGACCTATGATTCTGTTTATATGTTCATGCAAAACAGTGAGTTTGAAGTTGAATGTAAGGCTAACTGGAACTTTGAATTATAGACTGTTCAGTATGCTAAGCCATGGGAATGCATAATCAAGAAAATGCACAAAGTGAAACTGATAATTTTGCATCACTCATAGAAAACTTTAGATTGAAAATTACTCAGAAAATTAACATTTCTCACTAGGAAATGTGATATACAGTTAAAAATATTCATCTACAAGAATAAAACCTGGAATTATGTCCATCTGTGCAGTACTGTCCAATCACATTTTAAAGACCTAAGCATCTTTTGCAGTAAACTAGTAAACTAGTTTGCCAAATCATGTAAACCCAATATAAAGTTTTAAAAGAGTATCCAACCCTTTATGAGATTGAGACCATTGGGCTTGACATGAATATTATTCTTCACTACAAAATTAATTTAAAATGATTCATAAGCCCTTGATTATTTAAATTATCTATTATAATTATGATTAGACATTTATATAGGAGTTGGCCTTTTTTGGTATTGAAATCATAAAGCAACAGATTTTACACATTTACTATAGACAACTAACAACTATAATGTAAATACTAAGGAGAAAGATACATAAATTATGGATACTTTTAAAAAGTCTTTAACTTGCCAATATTGTGTTGTGCAGTTTGTTGGTAGTGCTGGAATATCTGTGGTATGTTATTTTAAATCATAAGAGTATGTAACACAGTTAGATATATAGGAAAATTAACACAAATCAGGTATGTTTGTGATTCACTATGATGGCATTGTGTTTAAAAGGAAAGGTGAGATTGACAGAAGAAAAACTAATGGAAAATTATTTTTCATTAACACTGGATTCATAGCTGGAAAATAGATTGAGTTTTAGGGAGGAACCATCTACCCAGCTCCTGAAGAATAATTAATATCACTGTAGGAAACACTTATCAGTATGAAATGGAGGTTCTCACGAGTACTATGATCTTGAAAACAAACAGAAACTCTCCAAGATTCAATGGCACAGTGCTAACAAAGGGATCTTAACGCCCCTACAATGTCATGAGGTGAGGGTGATGAAGAGTGTATTGGAGATGCAAAAATTTCAGATCTCTATTTAGAATTTCTGAAAGTTGATATTGTTTCTTTCTCCATTCAGGTGAAAGTCAAAAATGTCTCCAAATGCCCATTTCTTCATCCAAGTAGTTACTTGAATGTATATACCACCTTGAACAATGGATATAATAGTCCTGAGATTGACAATATAATTAGTTAACAGGTGGGATTTGAGAGTACTGATTATGTAACATATGTGATACCATTCATGGTAAATCTTCAAAAAGACATTATGTTCACATTAGTTACTAAAAATGTGATTGTACCATCTCTATTTTGCTGTGAATGGTCACACCAAGCATCAGTGCTTTGAAGGCCTTGGAAACATCACTAGATTTAATTCTTTCCACATTGAGTAATTCAAGGGCTTAGATCACATAGTTCACATTATCTGAAACTATCCTCTGCCCAATTGAGTTATGAACAAGAAATTGACCTTAGACTAGACAAAACTGAAAATTTGTCTATATAAATATATTTGAAATATGAACAATCATTTTTCATCCTACGATTTTACCACTGAACATATTGTTATATGTTCCCCCAACAAGCAGAGGTTGATCAATCTAATTTCACTTCGGTATCCTGATATGTAGAGCAAAGAGCAATCCTCTACTAATGCACTCCAGAATTATCTGGGAACAACCAATATGAAGAACTGAAGATTAAGAAAATTTTGAATTAAGAAAATTTTGAAACGCAGGAAGACTTTTAAAACTCTATATGAAAAAGCTAAACCGGGGGTATTTATCATTGAAAGAGTATTTGGAGGCATTCATACCGAGATATTTAATCATTTATTTGAATACCATTGAACTATTTCTGAAAAAATAAGGAATATAATCTTATTCTGGTTTAGTAAATTAGTGTTTGTAGATTCTCCTGCAGTAACCATGATTCCATAAAATAGTTAGCTGGGTTTCCAGTACCAGGCATGGTATCCCTTTTGTTGAGTGGGTATTAAGTCCAGTTAAGTCCAATTAATCCATTGGGTACCACCAAAGAATGTGCACTACTACTGCACCTGAAAGGATGTCATGCCAAGCTGGTCGTTGGTGTGATTATTAGATATAGGTGGGGGATACTGTTGATTACTTCTCTTATTTGGAAGCTTGTATGGTACCTTCTGGTACCATAGGAGCTAAACTTCAGTGATGGGGCATTCAGGTCAGTTCTAGCTCAAGGGCCTCTGGATCCTGTTTCTAAAGTGCATAGTGTCTTCAGCAAGAGGGATTTACCTTCCACCTACTGGTGGTAGCCAATGACAAGAGCGATAGGCTGTACACTTCGGGAATATCTTAGACAGCCCTGGCCAACCAATCAAAAGAGGGCTTCTTATATCTGGCATTAGGTTTGTGTTAGGTGGTCTTTGGCTTTTAGAGGGAGTGCCATCAGCTAGATGAGAAAAGTTAATTAAAACCACATATGTATATGGGGAAATATTTAGGCATTTTCTTGAAACGCAGGAAGACTTTTAAAACTCTATATGAAAAAGCTAAACCGGGGGCTGGAGATATGGCTCAGAGGTTAAGAACACTGGCTGTTCCTCCAGAGGTCCTGAGTTCAATTCCCAGCACCCACATGGTGGCTCATCAACCATCTGTAGTGAGATCTGGCGCCCTCTTCTGGCCCACAGGGATACGTGCAGACAGAACACTGTATACATAATAAATAAATAAATCTTTAAAAAAAAAGAAAAGAAAAAGCTAAACCATAAATTTAAGATCAATGTATTTTATAACAGCAAAATTAAGATCTTTGCCACTAGACACTGTAACAAGTGGTAGTAATATACAAATGTTAATAAGACTAAAAGTATCAAAATATGATAATAATGCATTACCTCAAATGATGAAAAGTTTGTAAAATGAGATGGGAAGCATTACAAAGATTTATTATCACATCATTATTCCCCTCCCCAACCCTGCAAATTGTAGAAAGCTTTGTCTATTTTTGCTTTAAAATGGAATACCTTATTCTAGGAATAGCATTCCATATTATATCTTTAGTTCACCTTCTTCATTTTCCTTACCAGATGTTCAGATAACTCTACCATAGCAAAATTTTAGTCTTTTAAATAGTTCTCATTTCTTCAATAAACAACTGAGTTGAATATTTATTAAGTCATCACGAATATTTAACAGTGCTTGCACTATCAGCTTTCCTGCTCACATATTCTTCACCATCTCCATAATTAAAGAGTGAACACAGGGCTTTACATATTCTTTCCTAACATTCATAAATCACTCAAAGTGACTCATATACGAATACTTTAACATCTCTTTTTGTGGGATAAGCCACTTTCTATCAACACTACTTACCTAAGAACACAATTTTGATATTACAGAGTTATGTCTTAGAAGAGAGTTTACATAGGGTTAATTTATCAGAAAGCAAAAATGAGAAACAGTGTTTTATAGTTCAGCTTCTCTGCCGCTTGCTTTTCTCTCCCTCAGACAGTATACGTATTTTATGTTTTGGTTGTCTGTGTTCTTGCCTGGCTATAGTACTGTGTGTTATTATTCTGAAAACTCTGATATCCATTGCTTATTCTTTGAATAACTGAATTTGCAGAAGCTGAACGATCCAAAGAAGAGATTGCTGCTGCCTCAACCAAAAAGGGTAAACACAGCTGAAAAAAAAAGGCTGATATGACTCTAATCAATCCTGAAGCTTCTAACTTAGTTTGTGTAGGGTGGTGAGAGGAGCTTTGCCTGCTGATTCTGCTATCTCACTGATACAGAAACAAACTTTGCATGATACTGGTAGCATCTACACTAACAAGGTTTTATGTCTAGTTTTCTATTGCAGTTAGGCTTGGTCCTCGAGAGCTACAAACAAGTGTTTGTAATTATATCCAAACGGAAATCGAAATTTTGAAAAATTTTGTAAATATACTGCTTAAATTTAACATGATTTCAGTCATCCATAGGGCATTTGGATTCACCACACTACTTTAAACTGAATAAATTAAAGATCAATTATTGAATAAATTACGATTTGGCTAAGAAGACTCACATAAAAATGTTCATTTTGTGTGAAAATAATATAGGATTAAGAAATACATTCCATGAAATGTTGACATAGGACAGTTTATGATTTGGAATGTAAAATGGGAAGGTTCAAGAGAAATCAGTAATCCTAACAATGTCTTTAAAAGTATCTCATAGGAATATTTAATAAGCCTAGCCTTCATTATACATTCACAGTCCCAAAAATCTACGCATGCACCCTTAAACACATATTCCACTAAAATGACATTACATACTCTCATAAAAATGACTTTATCTATGTACAAAAAGAAAACATACATAAAAATTGAAAAACTAATAAAATATACACCTATTTACAGACTCCTTCTAACATCATATGTATAAACATAAACTAATGTGCCACATCCATTAATATATTTCATACATTACTATTAGTTGATATATATCTTTGAATTTGTATATATAGATATACATACGTATATCATTTTATGTAGGT
>CABHPQ010171691.1:0-49766 GCA_902168405.1 Peromyscus aztecus | reverse complement strand
AAAAAAAAAATCAAAAAGGTTCAAAGTGAAGGACTGGAGGATTCTGATCAGGAGACAGGGGACAGAATATGGGGTGTGTTACGGAGCCAGGACAGACACAGACCAGCCAAAGGACAAAGTGTTGGCACGAAGAATAAAAGCATTTTAATGCACAAAAGGAGAGGGGAAAGGATTTATGGTGAGCGAAAGTTCAGAAAACAAAAAGCGAGACAAATGGAAGCCAGCCTGACTGGAGACGCAACTCATTTTGCTGGACACACATTTAATTTGATTTTTCTCTTTTCTCTCTTTCCCCATCTTCCAGCTCAGCCTGGAAGGGAAGAAGAACATGCAAACAGGCCCTCCAAGGCCCAATGTGCGCACATAATTTTGGCTGGAGAGCCAGGCGGGTTTGGCCAGCCAGCTAGTCCTCCTCAAGGGAGATGCCACTTTTGTGATCACGGAGGACGACAGGCCTGACTGAGGTCAGAGACCAGAGGGACTCGGCATGGTACTTGTGGGTAGCTCTTCTGGTACTCCCCTAGCTTGTTCCCACCCAATTGTAATCCAATCATCACTCCACAAGGACCTTAACCTCTCCAAACAGCTCTCTCCACCCATCCTCATGCCTCCCGGGCTTAATTCAGCGGCAATTAAGAAAGCAGCCATACAGACCACTGGGTTCCTAGCTGCTAACTGCTGCTTTTATGTTAATCCCACCACATCTTCTTTAGAACAAAACAAGAACCCCCCAACTAAAGTAGAATGGTGCCCCATGGCCCAAGTGCACCATCCTTCAAAAGGCTTTCCCACAGAGCCTTGGAAGCAGCCCCTCCATGCTTCAAAGAAGACAAGGGAGGGCCCCCTGGACCACCCTCCAAGCTCAGAGCTTACTTGTCCCTCACAATTGCAGTCCCCTGAGTCTTTTTTTTTCTCTACGGCTGGGAGCGTTCTTGGCGCCAAAGTGTGCTCATTAAAGATGGTGCCGAGCAGGAACACAGGGACACAGAAGGCAGAGGAGGAGGCAGCCATGGCCTCAGGACCAAATCTCACAAAGGGAGCTGTCCAGGGAAAGAAGCCTGGGCCCTTGAACTTGGTATCCACGAACTTGCACCAAGTTTCAGTTTAGTGAGTTTCCGGAGCGGAGAGTGGTGTGTCCACCACCAATTTGGAAGCCTTTGCCCTACCAGTCACAGGGCATCTTTCTCTGCTGAAAATACCCTAGGGTTGTCTGCTGCCCTTTCTCTTCCTTCCCAGGATCCTCTAGTTGCCCATGTTTCAGTGAACGAGGATGGAGTACCTACTACGGCACTGGATTAGCTCTTAGAGTATACAATAACCAAAGAGAGACAGGTCTCTGCGTCTTCCTTTTTCCTACCCCACCCCAGACTCTTGGCAAACCCAGTCAAGGAACTATGGAGGGTCTCACCTAACCCACATGACTCTCACGGATGCAACCAAAGAATAGTCCCCAGACACTTGGGACAGCTTAAGAGAATCCAGGGCGTGTGAGGAGCCTGCCTGAGGGCATGTGTATAAGAAGCTGAGGGGAAGGATGAATTGGGGGGAAATGATAAGCTTCCAAGGAGAAGGAAGAGAAGGCTGTGAGGATATGCAGACAATCCTTTCAGAAATTTGTCGACATGGTTTGTAGATGTCGCATGTGGTCTGCCTGCTACCTATTCCCTAAGTGTTCATGCCTACAATTAATAAGAGGAAAATACTGGTGCAATAGATAGATAGATAGATAGATAGATAGATAGATAGATAGATAGATAGATAGATAAAATCTCATGACATTGCGGAGCATGGTGGATGACAGAGAGTAGCCTTCACACTCATAGAGACTTGAGCTCTTCTCTCTCTCTCTCTCAGGGGGACAACAAGAAGAAAAAGCCAGTGCTAAAAGAAGCCTCATGAACACCCTGACACCTTGGGTCCTAAATTTATTTTCTCATTAATGAATGGGGGGATTTATTGTTTGAAGCAACGTCTGTTTTACATCAACCCTTCTCCTGTTTTTTTGCCCCAGACAGTGGAGCTCTGAGGAGACCAAGAACAGATGTTTCATATTTCAGGAAAGAGCAGTCTCCCCCAATTCCTGAAAGATTCCTGGAATTCCTATACTTAACAAAAATTAGCTACAGAGAAAAAATAATCATGAATTAGGAGCCCACGGTGCCTCTAGGAGCCGATGGCTTCTGTCCTTCCTTCCAGCCAGCTTTCACCACCCTAAATCCTCTGTCTGATGCCCACGGGGTTCCATGGAAAACCCTAGTGTGGCCAGCTCTGCTTGCAGCTCCTGAGGAGTTTCGCCATATTTTGTAGGGACGATGCCAACCCTGAGACATAATTTCCAGGAGTTGAAGCAGGGTCAGCCTGAGTTCTAATCTGGGCTCTATCTTTTGCTCTGCCGACCAGTTAAACAATAGGCAGCCCCAAGACCTCATTCATCCAAGAGATACAAGAACATTTAACTGTGTTCCTTGCTGTAGTCATGTAGAGATGCAAGTGCCCACTAGTAAGATGCTTACAGAACTATAAAGTCCATTCGACTACAATCATTAACGGCTGCCATTCTATTAACAAAATTTTGTGTTAACCATTATACCACTACACATGTGGAGGGCAACATTAGCTACACAACACACTGAGCTAGCCTGAGCTGTATTCTCACAGCCTACTCACCCAATGTGAGGTCCTTTTCCATTCTGTATAAAAGATATCGAAACCTTTAACCATTCAACATTTATTCAATCAACATTTATTGAGCACCTGGCACAGTACTTGGCACACGCTGGGCGCTCAGTAAACATCTAGTGAATAATGAATGAACAAGTACCTAACACAGAGAAGGAAAAATGCATGGCAAGCTGCCATCGGCCTTGGATCCTGAATCCACATCAGAACCCACTAATGGATTCAAATGTGTTTTTCTGAAGACTCTGGCCTCAGAATAGCCAGACTGGATACATAGGATGAAATGTAGCTGCCATTCCTGACTGAGGCACAAAGATCCAGTACATTTTGCCTGTTTTCAGGGAGTTTGTAGATTCCTGGGAGAAAGGCTGTAAGCTGGTAGTTGTAATAAGTATTAGGAAAGACACAGAGGAGCCCAGCGCAAGCCTGTGGCCTCTAGTAACATGGCTGAGGCCAAAGTTCTCTAATTCTACATGCCTTCAAAATGCTGGTTCCTCCAAATTTCTCTCCTGCCTTTCCGAGAAGCCTTTTCTCATTCCCTCCTCTACTCACCTTGCAATTTTTACAATCCTAGGGTTCTGTCCTGTCCTTGTCTTCTCAGTATAAACCCTTTTAGAACATCAGAGAGCCACCCAAGAGCTCGGTGGCTACTTACAATGACATCCAAGCCTTGACCTCTACCCCCACGAGGATGCAGACACAGTAATTATCGGCTCTTGCTTAGACAGTTCACCTGAATATCCCACAAGCCACGCAAAAGCAGAAGCACAGAAGCCCCTTCTCCTTCCTCCATAGCTCTCCTCAGCCCCTGAGAATCTTGATCCACACCCTCTAAAGTACTACCATCCAAAATGTCCCCCCAGCAAACCTCCTAAGGGTCGTCTCTAAAAGAGCTTTTGTAATTCATTTGTTTTACTCTACCATTCTCTCACATTTCTAGCTGGTCCCCCCGCTGCCCTAGTGGCACCCCTCACTTTAGTCCATCTTCCAAAGAGACCCCAAAATAACCTTAAAGCACAAACCTGACTTGTGTTGGCCTCATCCCTTTCTCTCCTCAAACCTCTCATGCAACATGTCGTTTCCTTCGAGATTGCATGCTAAGTTTGGCATCCTGTGACCCCAACCAATTTGTGCCTGTCGTGCCCTGGACCGATCACTCTGGTCATGTGACTATCTTTGCCCATGCTGTGTACTCAGCATGGTGGGATACCTGCCCTTCCTTTAACTCCCCTTTCTTTATCATCCTTCACAATCCTGACAGAAACCCCATTCTTCCCTAATACCTCATGGCAGAATAAGTTATCCCATCACTGCAAACAGATAATTTTACAAGATTCTAAAATTCCTTTTCAATAAAAAAAAAAGTTGTTTTAGACATATGGCGGTATTGATGCATATATAAGCTGTCTTATAAAATTCACAAGTATCTTAAATCTGTGTGTGCAAATAACAGGTTAGCTTCCATTAACTATCTATGAAGTCCTTGCCATGTGGTAAGGTCAGAGAGCTGCTATCACAGTGGGAATGGCAGACAGCAGGAACGCCATGTATGACGACCACACTCCACAGATCCCCTGCAGGATCCATTCGCTACAGGGACTGGAAGACAAACAGTGTTTTACATTTTTTTTTTTAAAAAGGGTTATAACTTTTGAATCATTAAGATGATTTTTAAACCCTTTAAAGCTGAAAGGGATTGGTTTGACCTTATACACACCCTCTTCTTCATGTCCACAGTCAGCAGTTTACTGCTGTGGAAAAGAAAGGACCAATAAAAGCTAAACAATTTGGGAACATTAGGAGAATGGCGTGAATTACCAAAGGGGTCTAAATTTATAGAATTCCAGCAAAACATAAAATCTTAAAACTTTATGAGACATGAACACTCATCACTAATAAACTGCATCTACAGAGCGGCATCATCAAGACCTGCTTCTCAGATCAGGGTACAAATTAGACTTGGTATGTAAGTAGATGCTGTTTACTTTATAAAGCCTTTGAAGTTTATTTCTTTCAACTGACTCTACACACCCTGGGGCTACCTCGAGTACATAAACCCGGCACCCTACCCATTTAAATGCTCAATATTTATTTAATAATTTAATCATTGTATTATTTATATACCTAGTCAGCTGCTTTTTATGAAAAGGCTTTATAAATCATCTAACATTTTAAACCTAGGGGCGTGAATTGATGGGATTATATTGTGCCTACTTTAAAAGAAGAGAAAGGCATAACTTTATATATATATATGCATATATTATATATATACATACACACATACTTACATATTATATGTAATTTTAGGTAAACATAAAATAATGATTCCCTACAGCTTTTCAAACCTTACTATTATTTAGATTTCTCCCTCCCTCTCTCTGTATTGCCCTCCCCACCCATGCAAAGCCTCTCCCCCACCACCACCCCCTCATTTTTCATATTATCCTCTTCAGAGCACCTGTGTTCTGCTAGTCCTCTCTCTAGAGCTCCTTCCTCATCCTCATGGTTCATTTTTATTTTCCTGGCTTCTGGGATTACTCCAGGTTATATACACACATCCAAAGATTTGGAGCTAGGATCCACAAACAAGAAAGAAGGCACTATGTTTGTCTTTCTGAATCTGGATTACCTTGCTCAATACACTATTTTCTCTTTCTATCCATTTATCTGTCAATTTCAAAATTTCATTTTTCTTCACAGCTGAATAGAATTTCTTCTTTATTTGCACATTCTCTTTATCCATTCATCAGTTGAAGGACATTTAGGCTCTTTCCATGTCCTAGCTATGGTGAATAGAGTGACAATGAACGTGGCTGAGCAAGTATCTGTGGAAGTTATACCACTTGGGGAGATAATGCTCCCCCGAGTGTTGTAAACTATCTAACAAAAGCATAAGTACTAGGCATGAGAAACCTCCTTTTGAGTTGTCGGGCAGGAGAGTCCAAGAGGTTCTCAAAACAATACAGACCATTGCCATCGCTCTTGGTTGCCCCCTCCTGCCTCCCAAATTGAAGGTACGCCCCTGAAGACATCACACATGTCAGAAAAAGGACTTGCAAGAGTCCAGCTGTTACTGATCTAGAAGCCGCCTCTCTTGACTTCTCATAGTGCCTAAAGGTGCTACATAGGCTGCCAACAGAGAGAAGTAATCGATTGTCAGCCGGGATGAACCACAACAATGAACAGCACAACAAGATGGTCCCAAAGATGCAGCAGCAGCACTTACATCATGAGAGCAGCCAAGCCACCTAACTGGACTCAAGACCCATTCAACAGAAGGTCCTGGTCCTGTAAACCTAGTCAGCTACCCATGGCCAGAAAGGCCACAGAACATGGCGGAGAACACACTGCTGCCTCTTTCCTAAACCAGTACAATTTCTAACAGCATTCTAAATTCTAATTCTTATTATACCCACAGATAAGTGTTGGCCTCACCTCTTATCGAAGAAGTTTCTTTTGGAAGCTGACAGAGCTCATTACAGAAATCCACATTTGGTCAAAATGCAGAGGACAACTGACTGTGTAACGTTCAGCCCCAGCTGAACCACCTCCAGCAGAACTCTAACGTAAGGCTCAGAGAACATTGTAGAAGAGGAGGTGGGAAGATTTGCAAGAGCCGGAGGAGGACCAGGACATCCTCTGTGAGATTGTCTGCTCCATATGACAGGAAATCTGCATCCATGTCATCGCAACAATATGGCAGCCTAAACAAGACTTGAACAATGACAACAGCAATTGACATGGCAACATGGATGGGGAAGTCTCACGGGGCCCCATCCCTAAACGAAAAGTCACTGCTGAGAGAGGGACAATCAGTCTTCCCCAAGGATGAGCCCCCTAATGGGTTATCCAATATCAAGCGGTCAGTTGTAAAAACATATTCATATGAGCCATACTAAACAGACCCAGCAGGTTGTATTTACAAATTTCTATGCATATATGTAATAATAATAATTGAAGAATAACAGGCCATGAATATGAGACAGACGGGAGAAGGAAACATGGGAAAATAAACAATTTGCTAAAAGAACATGAAGTGCTAGGTTGTGGTGGTGGTGGTGGTGCACGCCTTTAATGCAAGCACTCGGAAGGCAGAGGCACGTGGATCTCCAAGTTCAAGGCCAGACTGGTCTACAGATTGAATTCCAGGGCAGTCAGGGATACACAGAGAAACCCTGTCTCAAACCCCTCCCCATCCCACCCCCCAAAAAAAAAGAAGAAGAAAAGAAAACCTGCTTGAGGGACTGATTGTAAGCATCAAGAACTGAGCTCAAGCATGAGAATCCACATTGAAAATAATGTTTTAAAAAGCCAGGCCTTGGTGGTACCTGTGCTTGACTGTGGGAGGTGGAGACAGGAGGCTCCCTGGGGCTCCCTGGACAGTCAGCTCAGCCTACCTGATGAGTGCCAGGCCAGTGGGAGACCTTGTGTCAAAGGAGATGGACCCTCCTAAGTGTTATGACAAGGCACGAGGGAGGCCTTGGTGGGCGGGGCCAAGGTGCCCCACGGGTGAGGGAGACACGCCCTGCAGATGGGGATGGCGTGGCGTGGTGGAAAGTTACTCACACCATACAGGCACAGCATCCACGTGGAAAGTTTATTAAAAGAGGCAGAGAGAGAGACAGAGACAGCGAGAGAAAGAGAGGGAAAGAGGAAAAGTGCAGGTGAGAATACCTCATGTCGAGAAAGGGAGGAAGAGAAGGAGGAAGAAGAAGGGAAGGGGTTTTTCTTCAAGGAGACTTTTGTGTAAAATGACATCAGGACGCTGGGTCGCCCCGAGGGGCTGTTCAGAATGCTAACACTAAGGATGACACCCAAGGTTGTCTTCTGACCTCCACATGTGTGCACACATGCATGCGTGCATGCACACACAGGCACATCCTCCCTCTCCTCCTTTCCCCCCCCTCCACACACACAATTAAAAAAGCCATCAGGACGGCCACCTGGGTGAGAGATTTTGTCCTTCCTTGCTAAGTGTGTGCTTCCATTCTTCCTGAAGGGAGCCACAGAAGCTAAAAATCACAATCCAGCCCAGCCCACTGGCGTTGCCTCGGTTCGAAGACAAGCTATCCACATGACAGTCCAGGGCCTGGCCTTGAATCCTAGGGGACTAAAGGCCAT
Source organism: Peromyscus aztecus (assembly GCA_902168405.1). Taxonomy (NCBI): domain Eukaryota; kingdom Metazoa; phylum Chordata; class Mammalia; order Rodentia; family Cricetidae; genus Peromyscus; species Peromyscus aztecus. The sequence goes on along the minus strand of CABHPQ010171691.1, from coordinate 41,966 downwards.
CCTTCTACAAAACAAAAGCTTTTGAGCAGAAACTCGGCCACTCTGCCCCTCTCCAGCTCTTACCCCTACACCCGGCTAAGCCTCTGCTCACTCTTAAATGACTGAGGCCCGCTTCCCCGTGTGTGTGCATTTGTGAGTGTCCCCACTGTCTCTCCGCGTGGAGCTTTGTGTGTAAAAGGCCTTCTCCCGCCAGGAAATGCAAGAGGGTGCATCTCTTGCTGTTCTCCATTCTCTAGGTCCTTTCATTATTCACGTGAAAGCAGAGTGGGAAGCAATTATAATTTACCTAAAAATGCAGTATTTCACAAATGGAAAAAACAAACAAACAAACAAACAAACCGCCCTGGTCCTTGATATGAGGAGGTCACAGGAAAAGCCTCAAAAGAATGACTCAGCTATATGCCAAGATGTGTTTCCTACTTATTACTAAGAATTCTTCCTATTAAAATTTAATGCAGTCTTCTCTAGCAGTTCATTTTGTTTGCCAAGTCCTTTATGGCTATTTTGATAAGTTATTTATATCAGTCATAAGTGGATCGCATAAGCGATGCCTTATAGGACAGAGTAACATGCCACGTCCACTCCTGGTTCTTTGAGGACTGAATTGTTAGGTCTCATGACAAGCAGCTGTCACTGAGTCCTGTCTTGACTAGCAGGACAACCTCGTACACTACAGGCACTCAATACACACTACTATGAAATGCATGAATGAATTATTCTCAGAGCGAAAGGTGCATCAGACAGATGTTAAACTGGAAACTTTGAGGAATGAGACCACTGCAGAATTATGATGGGAACAGACCACTGCACAGTGCAGATAAAACAGGTAAGCCCATAGGCAAACAACAAGCACCGTGTGGCCCCGCCACATCATGAAACATCTGTGATCCACACTTTCTCTCCTGCTAAAATGGGAGCACAACGGAAGTAAACAGGATGATGCCCAAAGTGTCCTTCACAATCAGTAAGCAGTGCGTACTCAAAATTACTTGTTACTACTTCCTAGGTATAGCTTCATGTTTTCTAAACCAAAAAACACCTACCAGATTAAGATTAAAACTCAACACGTAGCCAGGCGATGGTGGAACATGCTTTTAATCCCGGCACTCAAGAGGAGGAGGAGGCAGGAGAATCTCTCTGAGTTCAAGGCCAGGCCGGTCTGCAAAGTGAGTTCCAGGACAGCTAGAGCTGCTACACAGACAAACTCTGCCTCAAAAAACCAAAATAAATAAATAACTCAATGTGTACAGGTTGAGGCTTCTAGAAAATTCTCAGAACCGGAGGAAGCCACATGTAAGTGTCCTTCATCCAATTCTCTTGGGTGTAAAAGAATTTTTAGTAAAGGTCATACTTAAACTTGTAAGTTTATTTTTTAGAAATACAGTGCCTCATGTGACCTACACACCGCAGCTTAAAAACACACCAGAGTGACTTACACGTTCTCTTAGAAGTATATAATGGCTTTTTTTTTTCATATCTTGCTATGAATTTGTGTTTTCACTTGACGGTATAAATGGTCTCAGCCTGCACCTGAACGGGCCCTAGGACACTGTTGCGCTGTTCTCTGCTCTTAATGTCCAATACAAGGATCAGACCTGAAAGTTCTCATACTCTGTTTGGCTGAAGTACTTATTCAAAATGACCGTCTTTTGCATGAATTAATCCCAGCATTGGCTTAAAGAGAATGAAGCGAGGCAAGCATACACAAAGAAGAAATTTTCAAAGGAAAAAAAAATAGAATAAACTCTTCTGGCTCTGTCTCAGGCAGGAAAAGAAAGAAAGGCTGCGTTCCTAGCTTCATTAAACACTGTGTTCCTCGTAGCTGCTTTTAGAAAAATCCAAAAGGATCGGGGAGTGGGTTTAGAAGAAGGAGCGAGGTGAGCGGGGCGAGGAGGAAGGTAGGAGAAACAGGGCGGCTGTGGAACAAAGGGGGGGAGGGGAGGCGAGAAAAAGAAAGAAGAAAGGAGAGCTGAAACCTGATACTCAGGAACTCAGGCCTCCAGCAAGCGACTTGGACTGAAAACCTGCCAGCCTGGGGATGTGGAATGGTTCCAATCCCAGCCTTCATTAACGCTTCATATACTCAGCCCCTAATTTACAACCGTTTAACGGCAAACATTCTACAAGTACCTTTGGGGACCTCTGAGGACAGAAGAAATCTAAGAGAAATTAGATATCCAGGGAGCTCTCTCAAAGGCAAAAGCCCTCTCATGCACGGCAATGATTTAGTTGCATTTTTTTAGGGTGCCTGTTAGGGTCTTGGGGATGCTGCAGTAGACCCAGAACCAGTGGGAAGCTATGGCTGTTGGGCAAGGTTGGGGGTGTGGGATCCATGACAGATGTATAGAAGCTCTCTGTGAGAGTTGCTTGTGCCTGAGGTAAGCAGTGTGTATGTGCAAAGGGAATGTATACATACGTAGCTATAGGCAGAGGCCTCTGCCCATATTTTAAAGTAATTTAAACAACAAAGGACATTAATATCAAACAAAACAAAACAAAACAACAGAAAACTAGCAGGATGCTTTCCCTGTGTGCTAGAGACCAAATTTTAAAAATAAATAAATACTTTTTTAAAAAGTGGAATTCAGTCGTGAATGCAGATATTGAAACCAAGTAAAGGGGCTGGCAGGGTGAGACCCTCCAAGGTCAACTCTCACTAGCATTTCTGTCATTTCCCCAAGCTTTATTTCTCTTCAGTCCTACCTAGGTGCACTGTGAACATCACAGCATGTAACTAAGCAGGACCTAGAACAGGTCAGGTGGCTTTTTCTGCCAGGGCAGAAGGGAAGAATCAGACTCAGCAAAGTCTCAGGAGTCTGGAAAAACAGATTGAAGTCCCTCTCCTCTGTCAGAAACAGGAGGATGGGGCAAGGGGAGCTAACCAGATTACCTTTCAACTAACAGCTTTACCTAAATGGATTAGCTGTGTGGATTACTGTTCTGGAGCCTCGGGGCTACATCACCACCCTTAGGGTGGGTGAATGGAATCAGGCAGCTCTCAGCCAGACCTGGAGGGGACATGCTTCCAGCCCTTCAGGAGGAAGAAGCCATCTCCAGTCCCTCCAGAATGGGCTTCAGGGCAAGCTAATCTTCAGAGTATCCTAATACAGCGCGTAAACCCATCTCTTTTCTACAGCAACTTGGAAAGACAGCTTGCAGGGAGGCAGGTGGCCAAGGCTGGGGCAGGGTTTGAACACTACCTGGAGCCAGGTAAGATCGGTGCCATACCTGGTTCCAAAGGACTCAAAATCCTTCTACAACTCTAAGGTCAGGGTCTCTTGCTCGCTCGCTCCCATCTCATCTAGAAAGGAGCCTGTGTACTTCGCTCATGGGAGATGGCAACCTCATTGCCATTGACGGCCTTTTCCAGGAGATCCAGCAAAGTCACCACACTTTTCAGCACAGGCTTAGCTGAGAACCAACAGGGACTTCATGGAACCTCTGGTGGCTTTTCCAGGCCTCAACAGAGCCCTGTCACCTCCTTCTTCCCTTTCTTTTTCATGGCAACCACAGGCCCTCTGTTAGCCCAGGCAGTCTAAACAGGGCAGCTGCTGAACTCCAGCTCTGACCAGCTCAGAAGCAGCCCTGCAGACATCCACCTCCGTGTCTGCTCTGTAAACAGAAAGATTCAATTTTACAGAATGTGAATGCCCTTTAGGTCTGACAGCGACAGCCTCTGAACGACTACAAGTGAGCTACATAAGCGGGTTCAGCTCTGCACTGGCCTTTATCCTGAGACTAGAGGAGAATGTGTAAGAGACGGCCAGACCACCTTACAGATGGAATCTAGCGCCGAGGACCACAGTCAGCAAAGGGTCCCACAAAAAGCCATCCCTTAAGGATGTGTTTAACCAAGGCTTTAGCTAGTTGAGTGATGCTGTGGCAAGAAGGCCCTGCGGTACCTCAGCAAAGGAAAGCTGTTTCGGCTCTGTTTGCTATTAAGGGCCAGAGAAGGAATCCTGGCTGAGTTTTTTAAACAATGATCAGGTAGATCCTTAATAGTAAGATGGGGAAGTATTTGTGTGCATATGCACATGTGTGTGTGATGTGGAAGCCAGACGTCTGATGTCTCCCTAGTCCTTCTCCACTGTATTTTTTTGAGACAGGATCTCTCATGGATCCTGAAGCTCACCAAGCCAAGTAAACATAGTTAGCAAAAAGTTCCAGAAACCCTGCTGTCTCCACCCTTGCAGGACGGGCTCATGCTACTGAGACCAGCTTTTTTATGTAGGTCCTGAGAATTGAACTGGGGTCCTCTTGCTTGGACAGCAAGCATTTTACCAAGACAGCCATCTACCCCGCCCCACCTTTCGGGGATTTTATTGTTAGGGAAGTCCTGACTCGTGTATCCTATCCAAAAGTTCCCATAATTATGCCCCCAGGCATCAGGTCAAAGCGCAGTGGAGCTTTAGGAAGGAAGAGCACCGCACACCCTTCACCTTGGGAAAAAGATTTCCATGCTGCTCAGATGATCCCAGACTTGGCAATGCCCTTTAACTGGCAGCTTTGAGTTAAAATTTGCTTAGTTTCATACACACTACCTTCAACTTTTGTTGACTTTTATCAAAAGAGCATAGAAGTTGGTTTTTTTTTTTTTTTTTTTTTAAGGAAAGAAAGAAAATGGGGTGGAGGAGTTTCCAAAAGGCTAGCAAACCAACAGGACAACTAAAACAAAAACAACATACATTCGGAATGCATTTCCTATCTTCTCAGCTAGGGCAGCAGGCCTTCTGGAGGGTTGTGCCCCCTTGGTCTGAATTTCGTAAATATTGCTACCATTTAACAGGGTGAGAAAGTGCCAAGTGCCCTTACAGCCACCACCCGTGTCTCAACTCCATACCCACCTACTTGTCCCCATTCCCAGGCCCCCATGCCTTCCCCAGACACAGAGGGACAGACCCACTCCATGCAGCTTCTCTAAGTCTCAACCCTCCAAAGAAAAATAATGAGTTTGAACTATTAGCCCTTCTTCAGAAAGGACTGAAAATAAGAAGAGGCCACGGATAAAATATTCACATGGGAATACCGTGATAAAAATATGCTCAGCCTTGTGAGCTCGCCTGAAGAAAGGGAAGAGAAACGAAACTCAAAAGAGGAAGGAGTCTGTGGGAATAACTCTGAATGGACTAAAGAGGAACCAGTACTGGGGTTCATAGCCGCACCAAGGAAGAGCAAAGTTATACAATGAGGTCAGACATGACCTAGGAAAAGGAAAAAGAAATCAGACTGTCTAGGCTACCGGCAAAAACACCTTTAAAAAAATCAGAAGCAAAAAAAATAATAATAATAAAATAAAATAAAAAGGAATTTATATGGGGTCTGGAGGGGGAAGGGGGGAAAGTGCAGTCCCTCAGGAGGGGTGGGTGGGACAGGTTGGAGCCAGGACAAACCTGTATTCAAAGACAAGCTGGGCCATGTACCTGGTGGATAACCCCAGGCAATCCAGCACGACTTCCTTTTATGTAAAGGGGGATAATGAGACCTCTCCTTCCAACCTCCAGGTGCTTTTAAAGGTCAAACCGGAGCATATAAATGAAATGTGCTGTGCAGTTCAAGGCACCACACAAATGTCAAAGCTATTTCAGGTATGAGGCTCTTTATGAAAAATGTGGCTGCCCAGGTAGCCCTTCAAAAGTGAGGAGGATAAAAACAGCAGAGCATTGTGGGTAAGGGTGGCCGCTGACTGCCTGGAAAGGGGTAAGAATGAATGTCAAGGCCAAACGGGATCACATTTTTCCAAGAGTTTACCATGACTGTAGGCTCCAAGTCATCTAACTAAAGGTCAGGGGACATATACTTATGAGAGAGAACTCTGAGGATGAGCTTAGTTCTTTTCCCACAGAAGTATCTCCCTGAGAGAGTGTCCAGTGGCTATCTTTATGGTTGGAACAGATAGATGCATACCAGAAACCTTAAGATAGTGGAAGCAATGGCTAAGCCCCTTTACACTGTGCATCAGGTCTCCACCTCACTCCAGTGTGAGATGATCCAGCTTTCAAGGGGGAAAAGGAGAGAATTCTTAATCTACCTGAAAGACCAAAGGCAAATAAAAAGAACCATAAGCCCAGGATGTATGGTGGTCATCTACAGTAGTGTTTTTAAAAGATTGGAGCATCTGGGGCTGGGCAGAGATAGCTTACTTGCTAATGTGCTCCCTGCATAAGCATTTGTACCTGAGTTCAGATCCCAGCACCTACATAAAAAGCCATGTGTGACAGCTGGTATCTGTAATCCCAATACTGGGGAAGCAGAAACACAAAGATTCCTGAAGCTTGCTAGCTCTAGGTTTCAATAAAGAGAGTGTCTCAAAAACCAGTAAGTCAGAGAGTGATTGAAAAAGCCGGCAGACCTCAACTTCTGGCCTCTACAGGCACACACAAACACATGTGCACCAACACACACATGCACACACACACACACACACACACACACACACACACACACACACACACAAACACAGGCAGGCAAAGGATTCTTGAAATGATTCCCAGAGTTATAAGCCACAAATTCAACTGAAGCATCACATTAATAACATGGTACAAGACCCAAAAACAAAGGCTGTAGGACGTCCATCTTTTTTGTTGTCTTGGTGTTTTTGTAGCCCCGGGCCTTCCTGAGTACCTCAGCCTCAGAATGCTGGGATTCGAGGCCTGTACTACCATACTACATACTCAGCTAAAATTTAAAATTCTCAAAAATAAAGTCCTGGGGCTGGAGAGATGGCTCAGAAGTTAAAAGCACCGACTGCTCTTTCAGAGGTCCTGAGTTCAATTCCCAGCACCCACATGGTGGCTCACAACCATCTGTAATGAGATCTGGCACCCTCTTCTGTATACGTAATAAATAAGTAAATCTTTAAAATAAATAAGTAAATAAGTAAACAAGTAAATAAATAAAGTCCTAAAATGTGGAAGGTCCTTGTGATCATTTGAATGAAAATGGCCCACCACAGGTTTTTTAATGCTTGGTCAGTCCCTAGTTATAGAACTATTTGGGCAAGGATTAGGAAGTGTGGCCTTATAGGAGGAGTTGTGTCACTGGGGGGTGGGCTTTGAGATTCCAAAGTCCACGCCAGGCCCAGTCTCTCTCTCTCTCTGCCTCCAACTTGTGGATAAGATGTAAAGTCCTCAGCCACTGCTCCAATGCCATGCCTGCCTTCTACTACTCTTCCTGTCTCGATGGTCATGGACTTACCCTCTGAAACTGTAAGCAAGCCAAGTAAATGCTTCATTTTGTAAGTTGCCTTGGTCATGGTGTCTCTTCATAGCCATAGAAAATAAAGAATTCAAGAGGGGAAAGCACACAGCATGGCCTCATGTCAAGAAAATCACTTTTGGAGGCCTAGGGACGTAGTTCAGTTGGTAGACTCTGGACATACACAGGAGCTGGGCTCAGTTCCAAGCACTACATAAACACAGCATAGCGTGCACACCTACAATCCCATCACCCAGGAGGTGGAGGCAGGAGGATCAGAAAGGCAAAGTTGTTCAGGGCTACATAAAAAGTTTGAGGCCAACTTGGGCCACATGAGGCCCTGAGAAAAAAGAAAGAAAGAAAGAAAGAAAGAAAGAAAGAAAGAAAGAAAGAGAGAAAGAAAGGAAGGAAGGAAGAGAGAAAGAGAGAAAGAGAGAAAGAAAGAAAGAAAGAAAGAAAGAAAGAAAGAAAGAAAGAAAGAAAGAAAGAAAGAAAGAGAGAAAGGAAAAAAAGAGAAAGAAGATAACATCAGAATCATCACAGGTAGACGAAGCAAGACCTTTTAAGGCCAGCTGAAGATTGGGTCAACTCTTATTCTTTACTTAAAATTGGGAAATGTGGTAGAAAATGATCTCTGTAATACCTAGAAAGTCCTCCTGTGATCCCATCAATCAAAGCAAGCTACACTGGTCTTTTTTCAAGCAGCTCCTTTTGATGACACCATCTAAGCTCTAAAGGAATGAGATGATCATCCTTCCAATGAGAAAGCCATCAGCACCATTCCTTCCTTCCACATGAGACAGGCTGAGAGGAAGGAAAGCCTAAAAGGCCCTCAGAGGCCAAACACCCATCCTGGACAAGAATGGCAAGCTGGGTATGTTGCCAGAAGCAGTCATTGCAACAAAAACCATTTTTAAACTTTTCACATGACGAAACACTCCTTGAAAGAAATACGATACAGCCAATCCACAGAACCAAAGACAACACAACCAACAAGAACTTCAACTCAAGGCCTAGACTCAAGGACATGACTTAACTGGCCCCTCAATGTCAATGAATGCCACCGAGTCAAGGGCTTGGTGCATCTACAAGTAACAGATGCACACGAGGCACTTTGGACTCATACCCTAGCTGGACTATACTCTTGCTCTGGGCAGCCTTGGCCAGCACAGTTTCTTTCAGTCCTGTGTTCCTCCCAAAGATAAAATATTTTTTTCTTTTAATTTTTAGAAAAGTTGAGCAACATAAGGGGAGAAGGTTAGGGGAGAAGAGATTAATATAGAGGCAGATTGTGGCAGAATAAAGTAACAGAACCAACACCATAATTTTTAATACACTATGAATGTAATCACTAGTGTCCCTATATAATAACAGAGACATCAAAGCTAAAAAGTTACCTCACATATTCAAATCAAGGTAAAGGAAACATTTGCTCCCCAAACAAGAACTCTTTCAGTTAACTCCAGCAACCTTGCTTACCGTAGGTGAGTCTAGATCGATGATAGTGATAATATTCAGTCTATTAAAAAATGTAAATAACACACGTGTCATAGAAATCAGCCTGCATATTCACCAAAAAATAATGTCCCCAGACACTGTCGAATAGTTTATTTGTGGCAAAAAAAAAATCAGTCCTGTTGAGAGTCACCGCTCTGGGTCCAAAGGTTGAGAAATGCATGCCTTATAAGGACCAGGTACATAATAAAAATAACAAACTTGTTTTTATAGAACACAGGGGACTATGGGAAACTGGAGTGTTTACCACCCTAAAGGAAGGTCCATTTTCATCATGCAGGAACGGAGCAGTTTACCAGGATCAGAACATGGATTTGTGCATCAATTTGAAACCCTAATGTTCTCGGCCTTGACCTTTTTACACAGAAAATATTTCAAAGCCTACTCTAGTTGTTTAAGATACAGGGTACACCAGTGAATTAAAGTCCAAAATTGCCTACACACCAACAAAACATAACACAGGGCTAATTTTCACTGTATTTGTTCTTAATAACTCCCTCTAACAAAAACTGGACAAAAGCGACTGACTTGCTTTCATGGGAAATTCTACTTTCCATTTTATTAATCTGCGTTCAGGGTGCCATAGTAGACTCCACCAAAGCCCTGAAAATTATAACCTTTGGACTTCCTTTGTCAGCTCTATTTCCCTAGAATGTATTTCTCCCAGGTAGGCCAGGCCGGGTGTCTCTCTCCCTGTCATTCCTCTCCTATGAGCCCATTTGCAAGGACAAGGGCTAATTCTGTGTTCTTTAGTGCACCTTTCATGCAGCTGTTGATTAACACTAAATAATAATGATGGTTATAATAGCGGCTGTCAATAATCATAACCATAACCATCATCACCATAAATAAGACTTCCCACTGGAGGTTTCCTGAAGCGGGTGCAGATGCTACAATTCAATGGGTTTGGAGCTATCCTGAGGAAAAACTCAGCTCAGCTGCGCGGTGACAATCAACAAAGGAAGCATTAGCAACGTGTCAAAGATGGGGATTAAGGAAGGGCTCATCTTCCCTTTTTGAAAAAAACCAAGTAACTGACCTTGTTCTCCATTAAAGCTGCTCATCTTAGCCGGAAGAAGCATCATTCATGTCTTCCTCAGTTGCTTTATGGCCAGCATGTCACCGTAGAACCATTACTGAAAATGTCTCTCCTGGCACTGCCCACTTGGCATAGCAGAGTAATTTGCCAAGGGTACCTCTCATGGTTTCCAGGGATTCAGGGGGAGTGGGTGGCGGGGGGAATAATACTTAAATCCATAGGAACATGCAAGGGAAGTTCTGGGCAGTGATAACTCCATTCTACGGCCTTCTGCAAGTCAGAAAATCCATGGCTTTCTACAATCCTACATCTTAGATATGCTGAGGAATCAGGAAGCTCTCTCAGTCACTGCAAAGCATAAAACAGAACTTTGGGGACAGACATGGAACTGTGACAAAGCCTACTAATTGTGAAGCCCTTCCTAGCCTGAGCCGGAGTGTCACAGGAGTAGAGTCATGTAAAATGATGAACAGACCTGGCTTCCTCATGATAAAAGACAAGTGAAAACCATACAAAGGGAAAAGTACTGTAGTGAGACTTAGGTCATTCCTATCTTTAATTAGCTCATCATACTTCGGAGAGTCAGCGTCTGAAATACATACGACAGATCTGCAAGGTCCAATAAGAAAGCGTCTAGCCACGTGACTACTAAGTACTGAAAATAGAACTGTCTGCATCGAAATTATGTAAAATGCACACCAAATTTTAAAATCTTAGTACAGAAAAAGAACACAAGCATCTCTAATAATTTCTGTACTAGTCAAGAGTTGAAATAATATTTTAGATGTAGTGTAAAACACATTAAAATTAATTCTGTATGTTGCTTTTATTTGGGGGAATGCAGCAATTAAAGTTTTCGGAGTTTAAAACTTCAACTTAAGTTTCCAAAACCCTGCCGGCTTCTTTCCTGCAGCAATCTTCCCGTTGCAAAGTACAAGTGTAGGGGACTTACAGAGCTAAAACGGGCTAAAGCCACCTCTGATGTGTGAAGACAAAGGAAAGGGACTTGAAATAACCAAGGGCCGTGCAAACTGAGTTCTTACAGAGACAGCACTATGCCATGAACTCCCAGAGGATCCCAGGAAATAAAAGCAACCGGAATGGCGGGCAAAAAGGAGGAAGGTGAGAAAAATTGAAGGCCTCCAAAGGAAGCCAACACCAGCTTCACATCCCCAACACAGAGAAAATGAAGTGCAAGGGACACCCAAAGAGCCCTGGAAAGCCAGGGGAGACACTAAGAGAAGGTACGCAGGTGTCTATTCCAGGGTGGGGGCGTCTTTGTCCCCAGAGCACTCTGGCCTTTCTCCTTTTACAGGAAAAGCTAAGAGGAAAAGAAGAGGGGCTGGAGAGATAGGTCAGCAGCTAAGAGCACTGGCTGCTCTTCCGGAGTACCTGGGTTCAAGTCCCAGAACCCATGAAACGCCTTACAGCCAGCTGTAATTCCAGTTCCAGGTGGTCAGATGCCCTCTTCTGGCCTCTACCGGCACCAGGCACGCAAGTGGTACACAGGCATACATATATATGTGTGTGTATATATATATATATATATATATAGGTAAAACACCCATATACATAAAATAATATACTTTAAAAAGAAAGAAAAGGCAAAAAAATTTTTTTTAAACCTTAAGGTCAGGCAGTTGTGGCACGTGCCTTTTATCCCAGCACTTGGGAGGCAGAGACAGGCAGATCTCGAGGTTTGAGGCCAGCCTGTTCTATTTGGTGAGTTCTAGGACAGCCAGGGACACACAGAGAAGCCCTGTCTCAAAAACAACAACAACAACAAAATAAATAGATAAATAAATGAATGAATGAATGAATGAATAAATAAATAAATAAATAAAATGAAAATTAAAGAAAAGAAAGAAAGTCAAAAAATCCAGCAGTATTCTTATGGTGTTTTGTCTTTTACTTCACCTTTTTTATAGACCTCAGAACACTGCTTGCAGAGAAGCCACATTTTTACGGATGAAAACAGAGTCACATACAAGCTAAACACCTCTGTGGAAGTCACTGAACTAGAATGCATAGAGAGAGTGCCCTGTCTTAGAATCTTCCCAAAAGGAAAAGTGAGAGCGTAGCAGAGCAGATGCAGTCTCCTTAACCTTAACTTTTCTTCTGGAAAAGTCATCGTGTCTAGGGGGTTCATCCAGCATTTGAAAAAAATATATAAGCGGTGGATGGTCCCAGTGATCCACGGACCTTCAAAAATCCAAAAGCATAATAGTGTCTGTATCAACAAATAGATGCTAAGTTTAAAAAGAATGTAAGGTTACAAACTGCAGAGATGGGGAATTCTGAGTTTCTCCTGACAAGTGACGGACAGAGAAACCCACCATAGTTGAGTATCCAGGGGAGATAGTTCTGGGAGCAGAGGACAGTGTTCACAATCAGGAAGGCTGTGGAGGATGCGGGTGGCGGCTAGTGGAGGAAACAAAGATTCTACTTGGGTGCATGAGGTGGGGTGAGAAAGAGGGGAAGACCTTAGGGGACAGAAGCTTGGAAGATGAACTGAGCCCCAAATCCTGTCTGGCTCCCTCAGCTATTGTGTGGAGGTGCCAGGCCAATTTCAGCAAAGTTGCTCCCTTTCCTTCTCCTGGAAGCAAACAAGATCATGCCCCCAGAGCCTCGGCTGCTGCTTCCTAAGCCCTCTGGCACCTCGGTGAGAATGCAGGTACAAGAACAGGACCTCACCTGCTTCCTTTTCTTGACACGCCTTCAAATCTGCACACCCTTGGGATATAAGTGGCTGGTAGGGAAGGAGAGAGACAGGGCAGCAAATGCTCGGCACAGTGGAAGACTGCTTTGGGAATTCCCATGAGACGCACAGGAAGAGTGGGCACGGACACTCAGCGGTCCAAGCTGCCTCCATACCCTTTCCCAGGATGCTGGAGTAAGTTGGAAAAGCCACTTCCATACATACCTCAGTCACAGTCGTCTCTATGAGGATTCCCTATCACTCTCTCTCTGAATCAGAGTTAGTACCTCACTTGGTTTAAACAAAGACCCTCCTCCCCTTCTCCCTCCAGTCTCCCAGCCCCCACCTTCCATCCTCCTTTTCCCCCCAGCTGCATTAACTACTCAGAAACACAGTCACTCCACTCTGACTTACTCAGGAATCACATTCTTAGAATAACTCATCAATTATACCTGTCAAGTTGCCAAAAGTGCCACAGGGGAGGTGGAAAGTCTAGACTGCATCTAACAGCAGCAACACCGTACCCCTGTTCATAGAGGGCCCCAACTTCGCAAATTGCCTCTTCCAGTTCACAAGAAGCATACATCCAGGGAAAGGCAGCCACCAGGGTTAGAATGTGGGCATGATCACCAAGTTACTCCCAAGCCCGGGGTGGGGCACAGAGCTCTCCTTTCTTAACCCCTAGGATAGGAAAACACGTCTGTTAACAGGATGTGAGCCTGGGTTAGGAAACATTGAGGAGACTTGTCACTGTACCACTTAAATATGCGTACAAACTCATTGTCAATAAAAATGCTGCCAAGAAAGCAGTGCCATGACAGACATACTTTTTAATTAATTGGAAAGGATCATTAGTAATTAAAGCATTTATTGTATGCAAATGAAGCCCGCTACTTCTGAGAAGCTGGCTCTCTTAAACTGGATCAGCACTGGCATGGCTATCACTTCCACCAGGCAGCCCCCACTCCTTTTCTTTCTGTATTTGCATGAAATGATTGAGAATCAGTTTACCCAGCATCCTTACTAATAAGATGTTCCTTTGATTCCAACCATTCTGGTGAGCGTCTCCCTGAAATGACAAGGGTGCAGGGCTGTTCACTAAACTGACTGTAAACTGAATCAATTGACCACGAAATAGTAAGGATTCTCACCTTAGGGTATTATTTTGTAGATTAGGAGATTATCCCGATGAAATTCAACAGATAGTCAGGGACAGAAAACCTCAGCAAGCCTTTAGGAGTATAACCACACATCCAAAGAGTCACTCTTACTAACCTTCTTTGTTTAGTTTGGACATCTGTGATGAGGAGAAACAGGACCCAAGAGTCCTGGCGTGGTGGACCAACTCCCCATCCACTGACACTCCCACCTCTGTCAACAGCCCATGGTGGGGGGCTACGTGAAGTCACCACCCCCCCCACCCCCCACATCCCAGGAGTCTATTACTCTGTGAGATGATTAGCATCAGCTGAGGAAAGGCTATAGCTCTCCTGGTCCCCATGTCCCGAGAGAGTCCACATGGCTGTTCTCCCCATTACAGCTCACCAAAAACAGCACCTTTCAATTTAACTTCCTCCTCACTAATTTAGGCTCCATTATTCACTTTCCACCAGCAGCTTGTTTATGGGGGCTCAGCAGTCCTGACCTCAGGGGCACAGTGGGGGACGGGTGGGGGGGCAGTGGTAAGAGTCCATAAAGCAAGCAGTTCAAGTGGGCAAGCTCTGGGCCTGTGGGCTCAGAGACGGGCTCCTCTAATGCTCCCAAAGGGGGTCAGGAGAAGCAAAGGCAGTTTTTTCTTTTTGGTCTGACCTTCCCCAGTTAAAGCTGGCCGCATTATTTCTTCCTACTACTCTTGCTACGTGAGGCTCAAGCTAGCAAGTCAGTTAAGATACTTTTTTTTTTAATCCAAGAAACAAAAACGTTGTAACTGGAATAGAAATTTAATCCATAGGCTAGGGAGATGGCTCAGTGTGCTAGCCTTTCAAGCAGGTGGACCCGAGTTCGGTCCCCACAACCCATATTATTTCTAATGAAAATGTTAAAAAGGAGCTAGGCATGGAAGTGGAGACAGGAGGATGAAGGGTTGGGGGAGGTGGGTATGTGCGCCCAGCATTGAGTACTTCGTGAGTTCCAGGCTAGTGTGAGATGCTGTCTCAAACAGGTGAAGGACATCTAAACCTAGCCAATACAGCAGTCTGGCTTACACACACACCTACCCACATACAAACACATGAACACATGTACAAATACCCAATCAACAGACAGGAATGGAATCCACCTCAGTCACCATGGGCTTCACTCTAAGACCTTGGGAAAGTCACTTCCCCTCCTCCCCAGCACCTCAGTCTGAGGAAGGAAAATCAGAAAGGTATCTGTCAGCCCCCTTCCTGGTGGTGACAGGTGGCTAATATCACCTACACCCTAAATACCTCGCAGGGATATGAGAGGATGGATGAGCCTGCATTACAGCCAATATTCTACTCCCTGGCAATAAACAACTCACCTTTTGGAGGTAAACGGGCTCTTCCCAGGGCATCAAGGGACCATTTAGCACTCTGGAAGAAGTAATTTGCTCTATGGTCCTCTGGTGTCCTGAAATGTGTAATCCACCTCCAAAAGGTGAACCCTGAGATCTCTGAGAATTTGTTTTCTCACTGTAGAATCCAGCTGCCTCTGTGTCTGAAGCCGGCAACACAGGTACTATTTCCTGGTCTGCTCTCTCCCGCTTCCCAGCCCTTCCCCTAGCTGCTCAGCCTCTCCCCTCTCCTCAAACAGAAACCAGATGAAACCATTTGCAAACTTGGGAATGCTCAGGGTGTGCGTGGG
Source organism: Peromyscus aztecus (assembly GCA_902168405.1). Lineage (NCBI taxonomy): Eukaryota > Metazoa > Chordata > Mammalia > Rodentia > Cricetidae > Peromyscus > Peromyscus aztecus. Next base: position 26,694 of record CABHPQ010171691.1, on the reverse strand, counting down.
GAAACTTAAACAAAAATCCTTTCTGGGGCCTCTGCTGCTGCCGCTGCCAGCCTCCTCCTCTTCCTCCCCCTCCTCTCCCCCTCCCCCCCCCCCCTTCCAGGGAAGTTAAAGGCCCAGCCAGTTAATGTGAACTTTCCTCCTCCTCCCTCCCCCCACTGCCCCTCTCGCTGCTGGGTCCTGAGCATTTGATTCCTGTCTGTCACTGGGTGATGAGGACAAAGGGTGAGGAGTCAGGAAAAGGTCTACGCCACTTTGTTCAGAGTCTGGATTCGAACTTTGGATGAACCCTCCATCAGAGAGGGGGGCTGGGGGAGGAGAGAGAGGCCAGCAGGGAGAAACCGTCAGCTCTGGAGGCTCCAGCCTCGGGGAAAAAAAAATCTAGAGATCAAGATTCTCCTTAAACAACAGGAAAGGCAAAAGCCGGGTTAGGAGGGAAGAGACGGGCTGCTTCTGCTCCTTAGCAGAAAAAGGAAAGCATGGCAGGGTGGGGGGGGGGGGGGTGATGGGGGGCTCAGCTTCAGGAAACAGAAGGCTGGGGCAGAATTCCTTAACAAGGCTAGACGACGGCCCATGCTGTGGACTGCCAGCTAAGAGCCAGTTTTATCCCTTTTCAGTCAGTCTAGTCTTTCCCTTCCATCTCTCTTTCACTTACTCACTCACTCATTCACTCATTCATTCATTCATAAAGAGAAGGGAATTCCCAATAAGGACACAGCAGATTTGTAGACAAAGGGAAGGACGAGAAAAAGAGCAAGAAGCTGGGAAGCGGGGGAGGAGCAGCAGAGGAGGCAGAGCACACGGACTGCTTTCTAAAAGTCAAAAACAAAACAAAAAAAAATCTGTGCACACATTGAGAATTACAAATTACAGCACACTTCACCTTCCGCTTCAAAGCCCAGGGTGTTTAATCCTAAACCTACTTCTCCCTCCTCAGTATCTGTGGGCACTTGCATGTACCAGCTGGCCACTGTGACGGCGGGGCTGATCCCAAGAATCCTAAACTATAATATTATCTTGAAAGAAAAAAAGGAAGAAAGAAAAGAGTCATCAGCATAGGCCAGAAACCACTGGGAAAGCCAGTTTGTCTTCTTTGTGCTCGATAAAAGCGAGCTAAAACTCTTTCACCTCCACTTACTATTGATTTTTCTATTGTGCGCTGTAGGCCTGTGTGTCTCGCTCGCTCGCTCATCAGTGGGCCTTTCAGTCTGGAACCTCTCTGACCACATGTGAACAGGAGGGTTTCCAGCTTCTAGGGATGGTGTGCCCTCTTTCGCTCAATCGCTCTGCGCTGGTGAGGGCAAGCATGGCATTCGGTTGTGCTGTCCCTTCTGGGTTTTTTGTTGCTCTTGTTACTTGTCTGCCGTCTCTCTTCCCTGTGGTCTTAACTCCAGACTCTAGATTTCAATTTTAAAGAAACCCAGGTGCCCATCCATCCCAGCAGGGCAGGTGAATGGTGGCACCCTGGGGGCCCCAGGGCTCTGTCCCCTCCCTTCTTGTATAGAAGTAGTAGGTTCAGGGACTGAGCGGTGAGGAGTGGTGCTCCCATACCAAGCACCCATCACCCTGTCTCTCCTGAGAACACTCTGGAGTGGTGTATGTGAGGCTGCTTCCAATGTGGCTGGCCTGTTGCAGATGACTGCCACCTTGGTTCCTCAACTACACACACACACACACACACACACACACACACACACACACATACACACACACAAACACACCACTCACAGTTCACACACAGTTGCTCACACAACTGTGAAGAAGAGAGGCAGATAGATAGATAGGTAAGTGAGATGACCATTCACTAAGTGCCCCGAGAAACAATTAGGAAGCGAATCCACATATTCAAAACCTCCTTTTTTATTATTTTATTTTATTTTTCTTTATTAAGAAATTTTCTACTCACTTCTCATGCTATCCACAGATCCCCCCTCCTCCTACCCCCCAGCCCTCTTTCCCAAGCCACCCCGCATCCCCACATCCCATGCGGAGTTAGCAGAGCCCAGCTCACTGAGCCTAGGCAGGTCCAAGCCCCTTCCCACTGCACCAAGGCTGTGCAATCAAAACCTCCTTTTCAGCAGGAGAATAAACTGGACACACTGAAGAAGTATCCATGACGCCCTTGCTCTGTGAGAACTGGATACCCCAAGATCCTAGCTAACAACAGAAAAGACAGACAGAAAGCAGGTCGAAGATTCACGCTACAAAGGGCTCCGCACCCTAGAAAAGGGAGTGCCGAGTGCCCGGAGCAGAACCCTGGAAAGGATCAGATAGAGTACACACACAGAGCCTGGTCACTTAGAAATGAGACAAATCCCCAGTGTGTAAGCAGGGACTCCACAACACCCTCCTCCGGGGCTCCTGGAAGCACACACATTGCTTCCACTGACGAGTGTACTTAGAACATACCATGCAAGTTACAAAAATCAGGCCCACACGCTTCTGGAACGAACACAAAAGACATCAGTATAGGGCTGGAGAGGTGGCTCAGCAGGAAAAAGCATTTGTCATCAAGGCTGCTGACCTGAGTTTGATCCTTGGAACCCACATGATGGAAGGAGAGAACCAACTCTTGCAAGCTGGGCTCTGTCTTCACCATCGTGTGGGCAATCCACACACACACACAGCAATTAATTTAATTTTTTAATAAATAAAAAACAGGAAAGACACCCAGTCTATATAACCTGAAGAAATGGCAATGATAGCATGCATTTGATGGTCTAGCTATGGGAGCCCATGAACTATGACATGGGGACACCTACAGAGTGGAGCTGCCTAACCTCAGACATAGAATTTCTGTTTGCCCCAGCTCCTCATCATTCAATTCATCCATAAATCTCAGCGTTTTTGCTGAAATCAGATGTGAGGTTGACACCATGTCATTCGCTACAGAATCCAGCCAGTCTGCTGCACTGGCCCTTTTGGACTGCTAAGTGCTACTTTCAAGTTTCTGTCGTGGGTAATAGACTCTACTGCCATCACCTAACCCGCAGTCACACCTCTGTATCCGGGTCTCATGGGAGCCCTAACTCCGTACTCCCTATAGGCTCCACCAACTCTCTGTTTTGCAAGGTTTCTCCATCTGTGTCCTCCACGTGCCTACCACCTTGTGACTTCTTCCTCTCCCTTAAGAGACACAAGTAGTTGTGACAGCAGGGGTTAGAAAAGAAACTTGAAAGCTGTGTGGTGCTTTGTAATTTACAAAGCACATTACATACACATCTCCGAGGAGATTCACAGCTCCCCAAGGTGAAAAATGCCTGAATAAAGAATACAGTCCGTGCCCATGTGATATACAAGAAACCGTCCCGAGCGAGGTGGCCCTTGTTATTTATGAACTCTGCAAAACAGGCTTCATCGGGCTGCTCCAAATGGGTTTTCGTGTTCCCATTCTCCCTTGGAAATGAAAAGGGGAAGATGTTCATTTGTTGAGCATTCATTATGTTAATAGTGCTGGGTTGGATGCTTCTTGTAAGAGCGGGAACAGCAACATTTCAGCCAAGCACACCCTCCTAGACATCAATGAAAGGATGCACGTCTTCCCTCCCCAGACAGCACACCCTGCTTTGTCTCCTGCCTACTTTTCTGAATCCATTAGAGAAATCACTCCACCAGTAGAGAGGCTAAACACAAGAGATGGCATCCTGAGCAGAGGGGATCGTAGGTACATTTTCCTATTGGTCTGGCTTAGGCAGCAAAACTCTGAAAGAATTGTGGTTCTTGAAAAGTACCAACAAACACAGGGCAGCACCTGGCACCCATGCGCACATCAAGTTAAATTGCCTTCTTCCCTTTCACTTGGTATCCCCAGAAGGATCCATGTGATATTTGAATGAATGAATATATTGCTATCTATAAGCAGCATTTCTTCAAGGGATGTTAGAGAGAAGAGCCCACATGTTAAAGTGTATTTAGTTACATGAGCAGAGGACAATGTTTACAAACTGAAGGGCCATATATAAATATATATATATAAAAAAAACCACCTACCATATATAGTATCTATCAATAGGTATGTACAGCTCTTAGCTGCTGGGATAGCAAATTAAGGGGAGTTTCTTGGCAATGGAGGATACAGACGAGAAATATCAATGGTCTGTGGTTCTGAAGAATGAGAAACGAAAGCCCCCACTGAAAAGAATCCCAGACAAGACCTGCTTCTAGTGGTCTCCAAACCAAGCCAAAGGGCACACCCTCCTCAAAGCCTGTGATATCCTTGCTCACTACTCAAGACGCCTAACACCTACCTCCCACCCACCCCCCACACCCGCCCTAGGACAAGACTCAACAGGAAAGCCACAAAAGGAACACAGGACTCAACACTGAAGGGGGCTGGGGAGAACCAGGTTTGTAGGGCACAGAGAGTTCCTTATTACCCCTTGGAGTCATTAGAAAGGCATCAGCACTGGGGGAGGGGTGTCCCCAGGGCCTGACCCTGAGAAGTGACAGCCAAGTTTGAGATATCACAGACTCTGTCCCCGCTAGGAATTTCCATGGGGGGGGGACTAGGGGAGAGTGGGGACAATCTTTTCCTTTACTCATCCCCAGGGAGAGGTTTAAATTACACGTGTTCACAGTGGAGGGGGTGGGGGGAGGTGTGCTGATGAGAGTCCCCTATTCTGTACAGTATTTCCCTAGCCTGAGGTTCTATTTTGCTTTACCTTAAATAAATAAAATTCTACTTTCATTTCTTGGGGTATTTTGTTTTGTTTTGTTTTGTTTTGTTTTTTAGTATTATTATAAGACAGAGGAATCCTTTCTACCATTCCAGCTTGATGTGAAGGGAAGAAAAGTAAACACATTAGCACAAGCAGACAGAAAGTTGGTGTAATCTGTGGGGAGTGGAGATGGAAGGTTTTACAGAAGGGGAAAGACGGACCATTTGTGAATGGGGATAAAAAGAAGGTACTGAAACTTGAGCCCTTCATTAGAGAAGCAGCATCCCCTCCCACCTCCGCCTCTCAACTGAAAGGGTCTGTCTAGCCAGCTTCCTAAATCTGATTATCACTTGTCTTTACACGGTTCTCATGTGTCCCCGTGTGCACACTTCCCACCCCATCATCTCTTCCACAGAAACCCTCTCACACTTCCTAACCCCGAAGTCCAAGATCACGGCTTAGAGCACAGAGAAGCTATTCAACAACTCTTCCCCATTCAATAACAGGCTGATTAAACCACAAACCTCGCTAGGCATGCACGTCATCGAAGGCTAAGAGGCATTTCTTTCCATCCTATAGCTCCCTTCCACTCATCACACGCAAACCTACATAAAATTTATAAGCTGGCACCCTTCAGGCAGAGAACACTGATTTTGGAAACAATTTCTTAAGATGTTCAGTCTAAAATAATTAAATCCAAAGTAGATGGAGATAAATTATCCGTGACTTGCCCTTCTTTCTCTCCCTCCTCTATTAATGTTTGTTGAGCATCGAAAATACATATCGGGAGCCTGGAGAGATGGATCAGTGGTTATGGGCACTGGCTGTTCTTCCAGAAGACCCAAGCTCCATTCCCAGCACCCACATGGGGGCTCCCAGCAATCTATGGGCATAGTTTTAGAAGATGTGATGCTCTCATCTGGCTTCCAAGGGCACCAGGCACACAACTGGTGCACAGACACACATATAGACAAAATACCCACACACATACAAAATGATTTAAACACACACTTACATATAATACACTGTTTCGAACAAGCAAAGGGACTACAAAAGCCTGGATAGCTAGGAGTTTAGCATCTCCAAGTTGAAGCTCACAGTCTCAGCAGTGAATGGGTTCAGGATACACCTTGAGAGCACACTGCGGGTGGGCTAAGTACTGTTCCCCATTCTAGGCCCCCTCAAAAGCTTGATCAAAGCTGCTGCGCTGAGTGCCTTTCTCCCAAAGGTGTGCAACTTGAGGGCAAGGTCCAATCTTGCTTTTGCTTGCTTTATACCACTGATGTGAGTGAAATGGGAAGCCGAGAAGGAAAACAGGAGAAAGGGAAATCAGATGAAAGTCTCTGTTGTAAACGTATGAACAACTAACAATTACCCACTCCAGTCGAGAGCTGATGGAGTCATCGTTAGCCTCTCAAGTCTCTGTTTCCGATGTATGTTCAAGTCTGCCCCTCCTGGTCTTGGGATTCATGCTTATCTGTGAGTCACTTACCAGGAATTGGGTGGAGGTGGGGGCCGGGGTGTTGGGGGGGAAGCCAGCCACAACTCTGGTTGCCTAGGATGCCCAGTTAACAAATCTGCTGGGTTAACAGTAGACTGAAAAGGGTCCACACCCACTCTCACCCTGTGCCCTGGGGGTGGGATTGACTTCCTCTAACAGAACTGACGTGAAAAGACAAATCTATGATAGTCACGAGTCCTCTTAGTGGTCACCCCATCCTGGCGGATTATTCCCCACCTCTCCTGACTGAAAGGAGTCAAGCCCCAATCTCCAAAAGGAGAGGTGAGCTGTATTGTGCAAGTATTTTAAGCAATCTTACAAACTATTTTACAAAAGCTGGGATGTTTATACCCCTATATGACAATTACCTACCCAATAGCTCCATCCTTAGGTTTGTTTTTAGCAGATCTTAAGTTTTTTAATAATCTATTTTTTATTTTATGTGCATTGGTGTTTTGCCTGCATGTATGTCTGGGGTCCCCTGGAACTGGAGTTACAAACAGTTGTGAGCTGCCATATGGGTGCTGGGAATAGAACCCGGGTCTTCTGGAAGAACAGTCAGTGCTCTTGACTGCTGGGCCATCTCTCCAGCCCCATGATCATAAGTTTCTTAATGGTATCTAGGCCAAGATTATTTAGTATCCACTGCTGTGTGGACATTAAAAGTTACACCAATTATTTTCAAGAAATTCACAGTCTAATGAGGAGAATGGATCAGAAACCAATAGCTATAATGGAGGTAGGTCTGTATAAAGGGCTTCAGTAGAATATAATCTTTTATTTATTATATCCTCAAGAATGATGCCCATTGTGTCGCTTCTGGAATCTTCTCTGCTATACAGCAGTAGGGAAGAAATTTTGCACAGGGGAAAAAAAAACCTCTGCTTTCCCTACCCAGCTTATTCATCTCCAATCCTATTTTTATTTTATTTTATTTTATTTTTTTGGCTTTTGTTGCTAAGAAGGGCCAAGTCAAAACTGTGGTCAGTGTCTCTAGAATCTGAGGTGAACAGGTACTCAGCTGATCCAAAGAGACAGGCTGGGAAGTCACTGAGGAGGAAGGGTGGCAGACATGCAGTTTTGCCAGCTAACAATCGCTCGCATTTTTTTAAAAACCATTTCACTTTTATTCAGTAAAGTCCCTTGCACAACGTGCACAGTTTACTTAGCTGCTTGAATCCCTCATTGACGTGAGGTGAGCAATAAGTAAACAAGCGATGCATTTCTGCTCAGAAAGAGAAGACAATCTCATCCCTGAGCATATAATCAACGAAAAAATGACAGGGTGGAGGCGTAAACACAAGGAAATCCCAAATGGCACGTGGGTATTAAGCTTGGGTAGTATGATTAAAGGTGAATTTATTTCTTCTCTTGTAAAAATCTCCTTTTTGAAGGTCTTCTGGGTATGGTACTGTCTTCAAAACAATAAAGTTACACATAGATGTCTTGGTTCATCATTGCTGTTACTAATCTGTTCCCTTCCAAGACCTGAGATGAAGAACAGAAGGGCAGCACTATGATTGGTCATCTCTACAAAGTTGGGCCTCCTCCGAAGGTGGAAACTGGCTGCTCTCTGCGCCGCCCAGACTTCTTGGAAAGCAGATGTTCCATCTTCAAACACACACACACACACACACACACACACACACACACACACGCACGCACGCACACATGCACGCACGCACTTGTCCCAGAGGAAAGAAGAGGGTTTTCTGTTGAGACAAGGGTGAGTGTGGAACTAAAGAGTGGGGACTCTTCAGCAGCACCAAGGAGACTTCATTTTGCATCAAGTAGAATCACTGAAGGGCCCTGATGCATCAGGCTCCACAGGAGGCTGAGAGAGAATGAAGGCAAGGCCAGGGAAGTGTTTGCAAGAATAAGGTCCCACGCAGCTGTCTGATGGGTTTCTGTCAACATGGTAGGCTTCTGAGAAGCAGCTAGAGAAGGTAGTACACAAGCAAGGATGGTCAACCTAGCTGGAGACCTCTTGTAAAGAGTCATACTCATTGGGTGAAAGGAATCAGGCAAAGACCTAATGAAAATCGGCAACAGGCCCAATGAGGAATTTGGTCTTAAACATCTTTTACTTAAGTTTTGCTGCAAGGACAACCCTGGTGCAGCTCAGATTTTAAAGCCAAGGAAACAGGACCAGAGAGGAGTGCAGAAAAATCACCTGCTATTTAGACAACTAGGTAGGATTCCTGAGTTTCCCCAAAGAATCACCACCACCTGAAGGGTCACTTCATGGGGACAAATGCTTTTGGAGGACAAGTTACACTGGGCACAACAGGTCCCTGCTCAGCTCCTTAGGCAACTGTGCATCTAGGGGATTTCCTTAAACTGTGAGACTCAATTCCCTGTCTTTGAACATTGCAGTAATAACAGTAGCTCTGTCTAAAGCAAGGGCTCTGGCACACGCAGTCACTGTTCTGAGGTGTGGACAGAAGTCTCGGTTCCCCTGGAAAGTGAGGACCCCACTTCTGCTGACATTTTCTGTTCAGCTTCACTCACAATCACCATCCTGCCAGGCTGCCCTCCACCCCCACCCCCTCAACCCCACATCTCCTGAGATCACTCAGAGGACACTCAAACGCAACAGCTTTTCCATCGACACAGCCCGCCACTTTCCTTCCTTGGTTGACAGCCGGACAGACAGACTGTGAGTTTGCATGTTCCCAGGGCCAGAGAAGCCTCCAGGGCCAGTCTGTCCTGGTAACTACCCTGAACAGGCTCCCAGACCAGTTTTGATGCAAAGAGACAGGCAGTTATTTTCCTACAAGAAGAAGGGCTGGGGAGGCCACAGTGGGAAAGCCATCACCCCAATTATCATAAACCTGAAGGAGACAGGTGGTCTAAAGCAGGAGGCCTCAAGGAGCCTTAAGTGAATTCAATGTCTTCTCCCAGCAGGGAAGGAGACTAAGAAACTCGAGAGCTGTGGAAGGGAGGGTATGAATGTGAAGGATGAAGCTAACCATGAAAATTTAATTTGTTAAAATAATGACTAGAGAATGACAGATAATGCACAAATTGTCTACATGCATTTATTAAACACATAATAAATGTGCATATGAGTATATACATATTATATGTGTGTGTGCACCATGATAAAAATTAATTCCACCTTCTAGGGTGCATCATTGTTTGTCTCCCTGCTAGCAAGAACCCTGGAGCACAGAGGCAAATTTCAGCTTCCTCTCGGGCAGATGGAGGCCATGTAGCTTAAGCTGCCCAGGTGAGCAAATGTCACCGAATACCTATTTGGAGGGTGGTAAATTCCAGCTATCTCAGGGAAATGCCAAGTGGTCTCAGGTCACAAGTTTGGCAAATAGCAATTTGGAAGGGGGGAGGGGAGGGCCCAGGGGAGAAAAAGAACAAGAGTATGAACTGGGAAAGAAGAAAGGAAATGAAGGAGGTGACTGAAGCACCAGGCAAGGCCCCAAACACAGGCATTTCTCAGACTGCCTATGCATAAAATGAGAATCGTTTGCTTCCAAGCCAGGGTGGCCACAAACTTAGGCTCTGAAGACTTTTATAGCCACACTCCTGGTCCTAAGGAACACGCCACGCCCCACTCATATCCACAGGCTTGAGTCAGCTGCCCATGGTACAGTGACTGTGACCCTGACTTAGGCACCCCATGGGACTGTGAGCTCCTTGAAGGTAAGGGCCATGATGGGCACAACCTTGTTCACCCTCTTTCACAGTGATCCGTCCATCAGGCAAGCTTCATAATCATTTGTCAACGACTAAAGCAGTAAGTAGGCTGAAACAGAATGTGGACTCTTCGGCCATGTCAAGCCACGCCAAGACGGAAAACAAACAATGCGAGACTGAAAACATCAACCCAAACCAGGGGAGAGTTTAACTTTTCCTTTCAACCTGTAGTTTCCCCACAGATGATGTCTATAAACATCTGGTGAAGCTCACTAATAAACAACGCAACCTTGCATGGCCTCCCCTCGAGAAGAGCAGTATTCATGAGGCGGTATTGCAGAGAGGGAGGTGGACGACAAGGGGACCTTGGCATGTCAACTAGTCTTGGCAAACTTAGGCCAAACCAGAGCCACAGAGCCACATATTTATTTTCTTTGCGCTGATGAAAACCAACTAAGAAGGTACCGAAAACATCCCAGCCAGTGACAAAGACACCCAGAAAAAGGAGGCAGGGGTAACGAACCACCTCACTTTGTCTTCCATTGTAACTAGGCGGCTGTTACTACTGTGCTACCCTGCTATTTTAACTACACCTGTACCAGTTCACTTAACATGTGAACTCTTGCCCTGCACCACAACCCTTCTATCCTCTGCCCCAGGGCACAGGGAAGAGAAATAGCCTGTGGAATTAATAACAGGCCTGGTTCTTCAGTGGGCTGGTCCAACACTAGGCTCTTGAAAATTTATGGAGAGAATTAAGTCATAGATATTTTTCCTAGTCGGGAGGCAATCCAACCTTGCTGACTTTCTGCCTCACCACATGGATGCAACGCTAAGTTTTGAGGGGTGGCGGGGATGGGGGGGGGGGGGTCATCCCACCATGCTGTAGAAGGGCAATAATAGAAAAGCACACTGATCCATTGAAGAATAGAAACCTCAGACCAAGTATGTCTTTCCAAGTGTAACTTTCGAAGAAGAAAAATAAAGTATTGGGACTTTCGGCAGGAGCCTGATGACAGCCCTTTCCTGCCCTGGCTCCAGCAGGCTAGGTGGGGGAGGAGACGCAACTGTATGCACTGAGGCCCAAATGAGTTGTCTGGCTTCTAAAAACTGGCCCAAATCAGGCAGATAGTGGCCCCTTTGCACAAGTCTCCGAAACAAGGCAAGCGGCCGTGTAAGAAACCAGGTAGGACAGAAGGCCTGGAGCCTTCCCCCAAGTGTTCGAGAAATCACACCAAGCTTAACAAAAACAAACGTCAAAGCTGTTTAAAGCACATCAAGGTTCTTCAGGTTAAAAATTTCCCCAGGGGAAGGTGCTGCACTCCCCATAATAGCTGAGAGAGACAGAAGGGAAGATGGGGAGGTTTGCACAGTAACTTCATGTTCTATGATTTAACCCAATTCAAGAGATGAAGCAACCACGGGGATATTTATTGATCAGAGCTGAAACAGAGCCAACTAAAAGAGGAGCTGCAAATTGACATGCATGCAGGCAGACCCCAGCCCCCTTCTGAATCTTACTTCTGTATGCAAAACCTCCAGGCCTGCATTGTCCATTTAGGAAAGTAGCACCCATCGCAGGAGACACATGCAGGAAAACGGCACTGAGTAGAGATCCTGGGGGCCCTGCTGCTGTGGTGGGGGAGTCCAGCCCCGCCTTGAAAGTGTTCAGTAAAGGAAGCAAGATTCCTGAGAAAGAGGATCTTTTCTGGAGAGGCAGTTATCTCTTGTCACCCTTGAGGTCAGCCCGGAGGGGTGAGAAAGCCGTTCTGCAAAGCCCTCCACCCCACCCGGGCTGATCTCGATCCTTGGCCTCTCCAGCCAGGCACAGAAGGAAAGCAAACAAGTCTTAACACCAGGCAGGCCCTGGGTGCACAATCCCAAGTCTTGCAGATAGGAGCTGGGAACTCAAGACAGGGCCCCACGGTGGCCCTGAGCATCCACTAACTAGCCACCCAGCCTCCCTGTGCTTCCCTCCCAGCTGCTACGGGGCTGAACCAGGCCAAGTCCATAGATTTGTGATGACCCAGCCCCTACCCCAGAATACACACGCACGCAGGAGACACCCCCAGTGCTTCTGCTAGGCTTAGATCCCCACGTGAGAAGATTATGTCTTAGAAAAGTACCTGTCCTCAGGTCACCAAAGTCCTTCACCACCCCTCAACTTCCTCCAACATCCCGGATTTCTCATCTCTTGAATATTCTTGTTTATTGTTGGGTTCTCTCTCTCTCTCTCTCTCTCTCTCTCCCCCCTTCATTTTTTACTTTCCCCCTTCATAGGACTTAGCTCTAAACACCACACTATGACTTCTCCCTCCTGTCTGCACCACATCCACCAGCCACCAGCACCCATCCAGGATTTTCCCTCCTAAGGGCTTGGAGATGATTACTGACACCATGGCAAGGAGGCCGCACAAAGGCGATCTGAGCCCAGATGCTGGCTCTTTGTTTTTAACTGTGTGTTAATGTAGGCTTTGGGCGGGCGGGGGTGGGGGGGGGTGAGGGGGGGAGGTCCAGCCTCTGCTTGCACTGTGTGGTGGGAAATTAGCCCTCAACTCTCAGAGATATCTGCACGGCTGTTTCTGAAGGACGACGGCCAGGCTCATCGGTGCTCTCAAGGAGGCTTTCTTTCTTTGTTAGGGACAAAATATAAATGCCAAGTTTCAGCCCTATTAACGATGGTAATTGTTAGAAATCTCTGACAGTGGCAACACTTGAAATCTCAAATCACCCAAAACCCTCAGGAAAAAAAAAAAAAAAAAAAAAGCCCAGCTACTCTCTTCCTAATTCAGCCCAGACCAGCGGGTAAATGTATTCCTTTGAGCTGCTGGCAGATTCAACTAGTCTGAAAGCAAGACAAAATGTCGACTCTTCTTTTTCCCTTTCTGTCCACACTTCTGCAGGCAAAACCAAGCATCTTTCTAAAAAAACAAACAAAAAAAAACCCCTCACTTTAATAAAGTTTCCTGAAGTTTCACTGACAGGTAGGTGGGATGGCATAAAGGCCCCCAAGTCACTGTCCAGGTCCATGGAAACCAGACTCAGATTTCCAAACTTCCTGGCCTTGACTTCATGAACACAGAAAGGTCTGCACCTCCTCCTCATAAGTTCCTATCTGGGATCTCCAATCTAGGATCCCTTAGTTACAAATACATAATAAGCATGAAACATTTTCGGGAGTTGCCAAGCCAACAAGGTAAGCATACTGGCCCCCAGTCGAATACTTCCATCATAAACATTTTTCAAATTCCACCACTTTTTTTTTCCACCCTCTAGTTTGTCTTATTCAATTCAACTTGATTGATGGAAGTAGCTGTAACATCACCATAACCAGTTTTACGTGACTGCCTAGAAAAGATACAGGGATTCCCAGGCTAAATTAGGACCACCATCACAATGAGAGAAAATGCTCTCATAAGTGCTTGATCTGCCTCCCAGTTTGTGTGCCTAGGCTTGGGAAGGGAGTCATGTTGGCACTCACAGCCTGTAGAATGTAGAGTCAGACTAGTGGCTCTCTACATCCACCCAGAGTAGGAAAGCTGAGACCCGAAGATAAATGAGTATTCTCAAAATGACATACTAACATGGAGGCAGAGAGCACCCGACTTGAAGGGCAATGTGGTGGTTCCATCTAGCAGTTCTATCACCTATAATTCCTCTGACTTGTTCCTATTCTGTTGTAGCTAAAGATAGCAAGATGGCTGTTTGGCCTACTCAGTTATTTTAGGGAACCTCAGAGGATTTTGCTAGGGGTAGAAAACCACAGATGAGCAATTATAGAGAAAAATGACTTAGACAGAGAAGATGGGGGGGGACTGGCTTCGTCCTAGGTCATGGTAGTGTCTACTGATGGTTGCAGGGTACAAGACTCCTCTCACAAGCCTTCCCATATGTGGCCAGTCAGCAGAAGCCAGTTTCACCGGCTACAGACCCACCAGATCCAGTTTGAGAAATGCAATAGCCACTTCTCCCTCAGAGTATAAAAAATTTGCCTAAAACTCAGGAGGCAGAGACAGGCAGATCTCTGTGAGTTCAAGGCTAGCCTGGTCTACAAAGGAAGTTCCAGGACAGCCTGCGCTGTTACACAGAGAAACCCTGTCTCAAAAAACAAAACAAAACGAAAAAGAAAGAAATTTGACAAAAGTGGGGAGAAAATATTCCTTCAGACAGCCATTCAATGTTGGTCTGCCCAACAAATACAATAGTAACACTCAGCCGTCAAACTGAGAAATGCAACCTGGTGAATTAAGATGCACGCCACACGGAATAGATACACTCCATTGCAAAGTTGCACTACAAAGCAGAGCCCCAAATAGCTCCTTAACATTTAGGGCAATTGCTAGTTGAACACATTTAGGTTAAATGAGATGCAGTTATGAAGTTTACTTTACCTGTTTCTTTGTATTTGTTTTTTTATTGTTTGTTCTTTTGATGGAGCAAACTTAGATGGTTAAATATATATATTTATACACACACACACACACACACACACACACAAGCATCATCCAGAACAGCATAGGACTGGGTGCAGAAAGTGTGAAAGTATCAGGTAGACAAGTACAAAGAGCATAGTCACCATTGTGATAGCCTCCAAAGTCTTGGCTGAGGTGACAAGACATCACATAGTGAGATGAGGCTGTAACCTGGGAGAGAGGGAGTCAACACCAGGTACACCGATTCTGAAAAATAATAGTAGCTGCAATTAACTGAGCACAGGCATTGAACGCTGCGTTTCCCGGTGTTGTCCTGCTTAGTCTGTCAAGCGAGCCTGGGTCCTAGGTATTATTTTCACTACAGATGAGGAAATTGATGCCCTGTGAAATCAAATAACTAATGCGATTGGACCCGGTTGGTTTGACTGCAAGTCCATGCTCTAGCATTCTAAGTTGCTACTGAGAATTGCTGTTGTTTTCCAAGTGTCTTCCTCCCCAGGGATGTGGCATATGTTACTCCAGTGTTAGAGACTTGTTGCTTTGGCTCACCTAACCCTTTAGCACGCTAACTGTTCTGAGAGAAGTTCCATGGAAATCCTGACCGTGAATATTTTGTGTAAAATAAACTTTTTCAAAGCATGTCCTTTTTCACTGAGCCTAAAGACTGACTCAAGGAGGGGAGAAAGTGCACAATAGTATCCTGAACTTGGAAGAGAAAGGGTTCTGGTCAGAGAAGGACGTAAAAAAACTGAATGGCTAGGAGCGCTGAAGAGAAAACCCAGTCTCACGCATAACAGGACTCAAGAGTATGTCTACTGAAACTGTGCATTAAATCAAACGGCTGATTTATTATTTTTGCTGGTTTGTTTTTAAATACTATACCCACTGCAGGGACTCTGAAAAACATTTTGGCATGTCCTCATGCCAAATCTAGCCACAGTTACCAAGTGACCTACCATTGCCCCTCCCAGATTTACAGAAGACATACACCCCCACGTATACGTACACAGCAACAGTATTCACAACAGCCAAAAGGGGGAGACAACCCAATTGTCTATCCACTGATGAATGGCTAAACAAATGTGTCATATCCATTCAGTGAAATACTATTTGGCTGGGAAAAGATACGAAGAGTTCTCACATGTATGTTGAACTGTGGACAAATCTTAAAAACAGGTAAAGTGGGAGAACCTAGTCATGAAGTGAACGATACCATGCACAGAGGCAGAATCTGACATCAGGGGCTGTTAGGGTCCAGGCATGGGAGAAGGAGACACGGCCCAAGAGGTGATGGGTACTGGGTTAGGAGAGGACCAAAATGTTCTAAAACTAGATTGTGGTGCTAAGTGCACAGCTCGGTGAAAACACGAAAACCCAATGAACTGTACTTTGTGTACAGGTGAATTTCATGGTATATAAACTACATTTCAAACATATGTTTATAAGAATAACATGAAGAAGCAGTAGCCTGATATGTGTCAAGAAACCAATCTCTGTGACGAAGATGGTATTTCTCCTAAATACAGAACATATTGGGAGGCTAGGGAAAAGTCACGTGGTTCTGACTTCTTCTTAGGAAGTTCCCACCTTGAAGTCTGGCAGGTTGAACGGAGGGATCTGGGCATGCTCAGAGAAAGTATTTTCACTCTGGATGCACTGTCCTCTGGAGGTGTTGCTGGGGGAACATATATATCTGCAGCACAGGCAATTCTAGCTAGCTAGGTGGTGGTTATCTGGCAAGAACATGATGAACACTCCCTGTCTTTCCCCTTCATCATTCTGTATCCTGCCCTTCTTCTGGCTAAACACAGCTAATTCTCACTTGAAGAAAATACGTGAGAAACAAAAGACGCTACCCTTAAATTCAGCAATTTTTCTCTTTCAAGCCTTGGAACTGGCTCAGCCCTTAGGGACCATCTGGTGGAGGTCTCTCTCTTTCATGTAAGAATCTAGGGCCAGAAACCATGAAACCTGCCGGCCCTGGATGTTTACACCAGGCACTGTAATTTACATCTACTCCCTCGTTTAATCCTCCCAGTGACCCTTCAACATACATTCAAGCTTGGGAGGGTACTCAGGAAAAGGATGGCACACACCCAAGTGTGGGTATTGGGGTCTCAAGAGAGGATCACCATAGCAACAGACAGGTCACCATAGCAACAGATAACTATCAGATTATTCAGAGAGGTATCACTGTGACCTTTATTTTTATAAAAAAGCAAAATAAGTCTCAGAGAAGTTTAGCAACCTAAATAAGGTCACACAGCACAAAAGCAGCAGACCAAGGAGGCTGGCTATAGAAACCAAGTAGTTAACTGCCAACAACTGTCACAGTTTCTCCTAAAATTAAGAAATTTGCCTGTGGCCTTAAAATTGGTTAGTTGTAAGTGTACAGCCAACAACAAGGATGAGGCATCCATCCCAACATTCCCTTATTGACAGTTTTCAGATGTAGGTAAAGCTTTAGGCCACAGCACAAAAGATGGACTTTGACCGCACAGAGCCTTGGTTTTCACTCCTACTGAGACAGAAAGGAGCCTTCTGGCAGGTCACTAGTGACCTTGTTCTGTCTGCCATCCCAGGAGACAGGCTTTACAGTCCCATGGCAATCTACACCTGTACCTTTTACACCCTGGGAGCCATCTTGCCAACTGATAAGAAGTGCTGTCTCTGAGATGCCAAGGGGGCAAAACATAGACACTCAGAGCCCGCCCCCGCCCCTAGACAAGGAACTGTCCTCTTCTATCCTAACAAGGCAGCAGGCATATGTTTCTGCAGTCTCAAGGGGTTGATGCAAGGGCACCCTGAGAGGGTCCCTGACAGGAAGCCAGGGAAATTCACACAAAATACTCAGGGACCCTGTATCCACTCCGTTCCTAGGTCTTGCCACAGCATCTCAAGTTTAGGACCAGGATGGAGCAAGAACTGGTGTATTCTCCTAATCCGAGTTAGCAAGACAACAGAAAGGAGCTGGGACTTGGGATGATTAAAAAAAAACAGAAAGGAGGCATGGTTGCCTGTACCCTTAATCCCAGCATGTGGGGTGCAGAGGCAGAGGCAGGTGCATCACCGGGATTTCAAGGCCAGCCTGGTATATATAACACATGACTCGTTCTCGGGCAAGAGCTACACAGTGAGACCCTGCCTCATAAAAAAGAAAAAAAAAGTTCACCTTGGCTAGTATAACAAGTCTGTGACTATGAGATCTTTTCTCAAACAAGTAAATATAAATATAAGGATATATAGATAGATATCCATATATGTATGGATATATGTACATACATATGTATGGATACATACACACTTACATATATAAAACCAAGTTCAAACATTATACATCCTTCTAAAAGATATTGAGGCTCAGCTTTCCTAAGGAAGACATACAATGTAGGTTCAACAGAAGCCAGGGCCAGTGAGGTGACTGTGACGGTAAAGGGACTTGCAGCTAAGCCTGACACCTGAGTTCCATCCCCAGAGCCCATGTGGTGAAAGGTGAGAACCAATCCCTGAAAGTTGTCCTCTTACTTCCACACATCTGTCACGGAACTCCTCACCCCACATCACCCCCACAAATAAATGCATCAATATAAATTTAAAAAAAAAATTAAGGTGCAAGAGCTCTGTTTTAAAAACTCCCATGCCTTTGTGTTTACATATGCCAATATCTAGTCTGGGTTTGTTTGCTTGTTCAGGGCTATTTCTGCAGTTTTGCCAAGAATGAGAGAAAATTTATGGATAGCAACAGAACACGGAGGCAAAGCCTTCCAAAGGCTGGGCCCCAGTTCAGAGCTGAGTCCTTGAATCTCCGGTAGATCTCAGACTCTCCTACATTATGCACACAGCACACCAGTCTGCAGCCTGTCTGCAGCTCCTGTACCTAGGTCTAGCGGCTTCTCCCTTGCACACGGCGTCTTGCAGAGTCTCCATGCAAACTGTCTCTCAAGTTCAATTCAGATTAAAAAACACAATCCCCCCCCCCCGCTCCCCGCCATCTCTTTTGAGAAGCTATGAGCAAATCATACTCTATACCCTCTTCCTACATCTCTAGAGCTCCAATGTCTGGAAACCCATTTTCAAGGAATGGGAAGATACCGCAATACCAGGAGACACTCTCTCTCAGAGTCACACTGCAGGTCCACAGTCTGTGTGCGTCACTGTGAGAGGTGGTTATGGGGTGACGCTGTGTTGGGGATTCTCCTTCATCTGCTGCTCTTTCCTTTGGAGCCCTTTCTACCCACGCCCCCCGAATCCAGCCCAAAAGGACCAAATTCGCAACTCCTCAGCTGTAGGTTTTTAAAAGGTTTTGCAGTTGCCAGGCCATGAAGGCGAGCTCCTCCAACACTCCCACCCAGCTCCAAAAGGGACCTGATGGGAGGCTGCTCCAGACGGTCCACAGCTATTTCAGTCTCGCGCTGCTTAAGGAACAAGGTCATTTGTGTTTTTCGAAGTCACACACAGCTTCCTTCCACAGTTAACCCCCATTACACACACACACACACACACCACGAGTCTCTAGTTGTTCAAAGGGAAGAGAAAAGAAGTAGAGGTCCCATCACGTAACTGTTATGGCAGGCAGGCAAGAATCAGAAGGGAAGGCGTCAAAAAGGAAATAAAGCAGTGGAACTGAAAACAGACCCTACAGCGCCATGATGGGGGTGTTAATTGAACACAGACAGAAAGAGAACGACGAGAACAAAAGAGTGGTAAAGGAGGGGGAAAGCCAGTGTTCCAAACCTCCACCCATTATTTGATTGAACTTGAGCGCAGGTTACACTCCGTGAAAACTTAGCTGAGGCGTGCCAGAGACAGCTATTCGGTTCTAAAATTAAAAGTCACTCACAACTGCAGCTTGCTCACAGGTGTCTGTAGCTATTCTCTTTAGTAAGCAAACGTCGCTTTTCACCTTTTCTAAATTTTTAAACCTCTGTGATTTTTGACGGAGAAGTGTAAACATTTAAAAGAAATCAAGAAACCTTTTAAGTACTTATGAAATATGCTGGGTCTATTTTTACAGAAAGTCAATTTGTTTGACTTTTTTTCTCTACCCCTCTGTCCCATCAACCCATTTTCCAGCCCACATAGACACGGGCAAAGCAGCCTACCGCTAACATGTCAGAAAAGAAATGCCGGTTCTTAAAAAAAAAAGTTGACTGTAAATGACCCAAACTCTGTGCTTAAGACTCCATGATCCCAGACTGAACATGCAGCTAAACGCCACATCACCTTGCTGTAGATCTCCACGAGGTTTGCTTGCTGCTGACTGCAATTTGCAACCTGAATGTTTTGTTGGCATTTTTTTTTATCCTAGCGTTTATTTTTAAAAAGCATGAAGTATCAAAATAAACACTTCCCCACACTCTTAGAGCAAAACACACAAAGTAGTCCGTCTACTTTTCAAAATCCCGAAGTAATTTCTGACTTAAATACCCATCAATCAACTATAATTCAGGCACTGCTGTCTTCTTTGGGCATTATGCACGTGTTTTTGTTTTTGTTTTTTAAGTACCAAAAGGTTGATAAGATGTCTTAGCCAGTTTTCCTACTTACTTCCAACTAAATTATCAACAAAATCCAAGAAACAAAAAGCAGCAAGACCCTCCCCCCTGCCAACACGCACACACATACACACACACCAGCTCATTTCCAGAAGCCTGCCTAGGTGAACCAGGGGGAGCCACAGTGAGTACATAGAACTGTTCCACCTCGAAAGGCCTCCGCAGGGCTTCAGGTAGCCCTCAGAAACACTTACTCCATGCTATGAATGTGGACAGTCCCAATAGGAAAAGTCCCCAAACAGCAAAGGAAGATGTGTTAACTGATCTTTCAAACCATCTTTTTACTAGTTCTTGATCGAGAGAGAAACAGACAGACTGATGGACAGACAGACAGGAAAGGGCAGCGAGCGAGCAATATGCAACTTTACAGACACTTTGCATTCTCCCCGGGTGCATCAAAGGCATGGAAGATGTGCAGGCGGCCCAGAGTCTGGCCCAGAGTCTGAACGGAGAAGTCAAGGTACTTGGAAATAAAAGCTTGTTTTGAACATGGTACTGTCTATTCTACCTTTGAAATCAAGGTCTGTTCCTTCCCTGCAGCCTCCTGACACTCAAGTGGAAGAATAAAAGTGAGTTCACACTCCCCCTACTCAGGCGTCCTCTCCATAGAACCCTGGTTTGTAGCCCTTTTCACACAGGGGACAGTCACCATTCACATTACTTCATAGACCATTCTTTAAAACACCCTGTATCACCAATAACACACAGAACTTTAAATTAGATCATTTTAAAGACTCCAACCACAGACACGTTAACATAAAAAAAATTTAAAGGCAGACATCTTCCAATCAAAAGAACACTGTTTTGGCCAATACCACAACTTCCCACCCTGTAGCTGTAGCCAATATTAATCAAGAACAAAGTCTTTAGCACTCACCTGAATCGGACCTCTATTCACACCCACCCACTTTGATCTACCACCTCAGCAGGTTTTAATTAGGAGACCAGAATTAAACACTTCGGCCATGATGTACAAGCCCGTGACCCGACTGGTGCCCTTCCCATTAAAAATATGATAAAGTATCTTTCAAAAGAAACTCTCCTTCAGTACCTTTATTCCCTGTTCCTTTTTATTTTGACTCCAAATTTCACGAACCAAGATTAACAAAACTCCAACTCGACGAGAAACAAAACCTGAGGCTCAAAGTGAACACCCTCACTGGAGACTTAAGAAGAAAAAGGAAAAAAGGGGAGAAAAAAACAAGAGAAGGGGACACATACGCACACATGCCCACAGCTTCTCAGAGTTAATAGACAGAAAGAAAGAAAGAAAGAAAAAAACTAAAATTGTGACAAACTGAGGAAGAGCTCCTTTGATATTAGTATGCACAATCAATACATCTCTTCAAAGGCGTCTCTCTCTCTCTCTCTCTCTCACGGCTCAAGCGACGCAATTATCAGCTTTGCAATAAGGTAAGGTCCTGGCACAGCCACCTGGATGACTCAGAGGTCTCAGCAGCCCCCTCAGGTGCTTTGTCTGGGATGTTCTACACCACACAAGTATCAGTCAACAAAGGAGCTGTTTACTAATTTCTCAGACATTTGAAAGACCCGAGTAATTACATATTCAATCAATGGTGACCTCCCGAAAAGACTCTTTTTTTTTTTTAACAGAGAAATCCAGAGAGTCCTTAAGAGAGAGAGAGAGAAAGGAGAGCCACCCTCCTGCCCTCCCCCTTCTTTCCATGTGTAACTATCAATGTATATCAACCGAGCATGCAATCATAGCTATTGTCACTTCCACTCACGTCACACCCTTGCTTATATGGTTTAGATATGAATTATTGACTGTTATACACCTTGTTGTAAAAAATAAATAAATAAACGGGATGGCAGGTACTTTGCCCGGCTTTAAAGTGGGCAAGAAAGTCTGTGAGACCAGCAGCCGATCCCCGTTTCCTGCAAGCACCCCTCAGTGCCCTCTTTCCGCCCCGGCTTCAGATTGCCTTCTGGACTCTTTCTTCTTACAAGGGAGCGATTTAAGCCACTTTGGAAAATTAAGGACCAAAATAAAGAAACAAGAGGACAGTTGCTAAGTGCCCTTTTCTCTGCGCATCTGTTGTTTAGGAACACCTCTGATTGATGACTGCGATATTTTAATTGTTGCTTTAAAATTTAAATGCCCTCCTGGGATGTGTTATAAGTGTGTTAGTCTATGATATGAGGTCTAGAAAGTAGAAAAACAACAGAGGGAATGATCTCAGGATAATATAGTGCCCCCAATCCAAAGAGGGTCCCTCCTAGGAAAACCAAAGGCCATTCCAAACCCAGCTTCACCTAGCTGCATAGTTCATTCCACAAAGGTATTTGAAGACACTCTTTTGAGAACCTCAAGTTGGTTGCTCTGTGTAAATACAAATCACAAGAGTGGCCAAAATAAAGGAAGCTGAACAGTTTAGCTCTCACACCTCTCCACCCCAATAGCAGGGGTGCGAGGGATGGGGGCAATTATAGATGAAAATATATTCCTTCAGGAAATGGACTTTTACTTTTGTATTTTTCCCCCAAAGGCATATCATTCTATAAATTTCCAGTCAGAACCTCTGCCTTAGCCCCAATTTCAAAAACAGTTGGGGCCAGATTTAAAAAAAATATACCGCTTAAAATCAGCTGTCAAAGATGTTTCCCTTTAGAGAAAGCAGAAACGTCTTTCATGGTAGTACTTGTATTTTAAAATGTTAAGATCCCAAGAAGAGTAGGAAGGCTACAGGTTCAGTGATTTTGACTAGCCAAAGAAAAACACCCAAAGGTTGGCTTTTCATTCCTACCTGTTTTTTCTTTGATTTCACACAGCACGTTAAACAAGGCGGGCTTCATTCTGTGGCAGTTTAAAGCATGTTTTCTGCAAGAAAAAAACAACAACAACAACAAACACAACAGCTTAGGTGGACACTCAAGATCAAAGTGACAAGGTACACTCCAAGCCTAACTCTGTGGCATGCTTCAGTTGTTTTTATAACTTAATATACAAAGTCCCACCATAGGAAAAGAAGCAATGGTAATTAGCAGTGAGAGTAGGGATTTAACTACAGAGCAGAAATAACCTAAATTATGCCCATTAGGGAAAGGGTTTTCTTTCTTTTCCTCTTTCTTTCTGTTTTTTCCTCCCCTTGATAAGTAGTTAAATCGAAGTGGAATTCTTCAACCAGGAATCATATTGAAGACAATGAACGCAGCAAGCCCAAATGCATAGGTTAACAGTTCTGTATACCGTCTGCAAGAACCACAGCCTAGGAGCTATCTGCTTCTGTGTGTGTGTGTGTGTGTGTGTGTGTGCATGTGTTTTCAAATTTAATTCATCCATGTGTTCGAATTCATTCCGCAGATGCCCCTGTATTCTCATAAACATAAGATGCTTGAAAGGTCTTGTGAGTAGAACTGTCAATTTATAAAATTTCAGTCCCCAAGTTAAAGAGTATGGAAATGTGTTGCCAGGGGGCAAACATACCCAGATGGGGAATAAATTCATTTCTCTGTGTTCACATTATGGCTCTTGTGCGCACACGGCTTATTTGCAGGTGTTGAAATTCAATTATTTACAATTAGGACCTTGCACCCACTGGGGAAAAAATAAATACAATTTTGCCTTTTAGATTAGTGATTTACCTGGTTCCCGTGGTTGTGCACGTTTATACTCAGAATGCACTTGAGGAACAGAACAATGCCCTTCCTTCTAGTTTATTATGGACTCACTTAGCAGAATGATATTGTTTTGGAAATAAAATACTGATCTTATCAGCTACTAGCGCAGGGAATTCTGTTTACTAACTAAATGTACGTGTAAAGATAAGCAGAAAACCCTGGCACTCAAAACACATTCAATTCTTTTTCAATCAGTTTTAAAGTTAAAAGAAAAAAAAGACACATCTTCCAGAGGAGCAGGGATTACCTACATACTCTATACTGTGGAGCAAGGGAATCATAAACTCAAAATTCAAAAATACACACACACACACACACACACACACACACATCATCTAAAACAGTCATAGCTTACTTTCTAAATCAACAAATATACACTGCAAATATGTAACTAGGAAGAAGGAAAAAGCTCAATAGTCTAAGTAGTTACATTGTTTCAAGGGGAAATAAAGAGGTTAGAAATTAAGTTCTCAGGAGGTTAAAAACAGACTGAAAACATTTCAGTGTATTTAAGATCTTTCCTGGGTCTTTAAAAATACTTGCCACTCACCCGTTTTTGTTTTTGTTTTTTAACACAGGCCCAAATGCAAAGAATTGGCAGCTCCCTCTAGAAGCTCTGCTTCTCCACACCACACAAATGGGGTTAGAGAGAGACAACTGGATTCTTCCCTGTCCCCAAACTGCATCTGATCTGTCTCAGCATCTAGGCCATTAAAGGGGATACCCGCTGAGAAGTGTTTGTCCTCAGTTTCACAAAAAGAGAGACCAGAAAAGTAGCGAGGCTCCAAGCTCACTGGCCTCTTCCACTTCATGAACTTGTGATCAAACCAGCTTATCCGTGGTGTCTGAGTGTATTTTTCTGGAACAATGTTATGGAGAAATCGGTTCCAATTCAACAGAGAATTGCCAGTGGGAAGCCTCTCGTCTGCCATACCCATTAGCTTTTCTTCAGATAATAATATTCAAAAAGAGCACCAATTAATTTTTCAAAAATCTTTTCCCCCACCATTAAAAGCATGAAAATAGGGTGGGGGAGAGTCTTTTAACATTCCCAAGTTTTTAGGCGCCCTAAGCCTTAGCACTTTTAAGTTTACATGTTCCATGTGTTAGCAGCTACAATGAGCATAATTCATAACATGCGTGCTTTTTGCTGCTTCCCCTTATTTTCTCAAGGCTCTGTTTCTCTTACATAAAACTCACATTATGTCTTATCCACATAACTAAGTCTCATAAGGGCTAGTCTTTTTGTAAGGTGTTTAAGAAAATTCCAAAGCAAAATAGAAAAGTACAGGGAGATTTAACAAAGCTGAGTGATTGTGTGGACATATGTGACCATTGGATTTTTTTTTTTTAATCCTTCCTATCCGAGTTGGGCCTTGGGCAAGCTGTTAGTGGCTTTGCCATTTTAACCTGTGTTTTCATTTTGAAAGAGGATTTGCTGTAAAAATCCAAGAGTCAAGAACCTGGAGGTGGGTTCAGTTAAGGAAGCCCTAGTTCCACAGTTGTATTCCTTCATGTCCCGTCCTACTGAAATACAGAAAATTCATACGTGCTTTCATTTCAATTTAGTTACACTCTAAGTGATCCTGGAAGAGGCACGGGGCAGAGAATCTGCTTGATATTTGTTCGCACCCCTTTATAAAGGACCACCCATAACTCTGTCCTAGGAAGGTGAGATACCAACTCAAATTAAGAGACAATAAAGTTAAACTCAAAATCAGAGTCTCTTCAAACTAACAAAACAGTCTTCAAAGCAAAATTATCTTCCCTTTCTCCCCATTTTCTTTTTCTAAAAACAAAACGGAGTGACTGCAAGATATTTTCTTACTGTCTGACATCTAACACAGAACTACCACGCTTTTTGTTTATTTGTTTGTTTGTTTTGGGTGGAGAGTGAGAAAAGAGAAAAGACCAAAAAAAAAAAATTATGGAGGAGTAAATGAAGACGGAAAACCAAACTTACTGAATTATCTAAGGACTCAGTGGAATCTGCAAATAAAGTGTTCTTGGGACATTTTTTTTTTTAAATTTTGTCATGTTCCGAAGTCCCTCAACTACAGAAGGCAAGGAATGCCGCTCGGAACTTGACAATTCTGCTTTCCTCGTAGACTTTTTTAAAGCAGTTTAAAAAAAAAAAAAAAAAAAGTGCCGAGGGCCGCTTTCGGATTAGTTGGCGCATTTTCGGCGTGGCTGCGTGTTTGTGTGCATTCATACAAATACCTCTAACAGACACACACGCACAGTATCTACACACAGCCATATCACCGCACGGGCGATCACACTTTCGATAACAACGCTTCTTTAAATTTTACTCCTCCGCCATGGAGTTGCTTGTCAAAATGAGAAAAGAAACAACATTTTTTTTTTAAAAGAAAGCGCTGTTGTGGATCGGGTCCCATTGTTTCCCCCTGCGAGAGGGAGGAAAAAAAAAAAAGAAAAGAAAGGCAAAGAAAAGCCTCCATCTCACCTGGCCTGCGCTTCATCCAAACTCTGGTCTGTGATGGTCATAATTTGCTGTAAAATGTCCCCGATGTCCTGCTTCCTCCCGCCCTCCCCCTCGGTCCCTCCGGCCCCATCCTGCAAGTGCTGGGACAGGCCGGGGTGTCCGGCCATCCCGACCCCAGCGTGGGAATCCATCAGCCTTTGCTGCTCGTCTGTCTCTGGAGTCTCCGGCCTCCGCTGCAAGGCAGAAATGGGCTCCCGGCGCTTAAATCTGTGGCTTAATCCTTTTGCAAATATGCATTGATCGGGAGAAAGGAGAGGAAGGCAGGGGGATTGCAATGCAAACTTTCCCCCCCACCCCCCGCTGCCCCCCACCCCCACTCCGGGCCAGAGTGATCTCAAAGGGGGTGGGCTGTAGCAGAAGCCAGATCAACCCCAGCCGTGGCGGCAGGCAAAGCCCAAGCTCTCTCCTCCTCCGTGTCTCTGCAAACTCCAGCAGCCCCGTCAGCCTCCTGCTTTTGTTTAGCCCAGGCTCAGGACTCCAGAAACATATACAGAAAAACCACAGCCTGAGAGGAGGAGGAGGAGGAGAAGGAGGAGGAGGAGGAGGAGGAGAAGGAGGAGGAGGAGGACGAGAAGGAGGAGAGGGGAGGGGGCCGAGGGAAGGGGGGAGGGGGCGGAGAGACCAGGAGGCGGGGGCCAGCAGAGGGAGGAGGGCTTCAGAGCCCCGCCCCCCGCTCTGATTGGCCAGTCCAGGGAAACGGGCTCTTCCTCCCACTACTTTCCACCCTGTTCCTCCTCCTCGGCTTCCT
>CABHPQ010171690.1:0-42629 GCA_902168405.1 Peromyscus aztecus | reverse complement strand
TGTGTGTGTGTGTGTGTGTGTGTGTGTGTGTGTGTGTGTGTAGGTCAGAGGATGGTTTGTGTGAGTCTGTTTTCTCCTTTCACCATGTAGATCCTATGGGGTGGAACTGAGGTTCTGTGGCTTGTTGCCTTTACGTGCTGAGCTATTTTCCTGGCTATAGATTTTTTTAAATAGTGTTTTAAAATAATTTATATATTTTATGAAAATATAGATTTTTTTTATTTGTTCAGTTTTGAAGATTGTTATGTTTCCTTCCTAAAACAGACATATAATTTGGATATATTCATATAGATCCAAATCATTCATTCGTATACACACACACATATGTATATAAGATCTTCTTTATAGTTAGCTTAAAAATAACTGGTTTTTCTACTCTCAGTATTCTACAGTTATTTGTCTAGGGTTTGGGCCCTGTGAGCTTTTCTCTATCCATGTTAGCATGTCCAATTGTGTTATAGATGTATCAGTTGAGACTGGGAACTACAAAGTCAGTTGTTTTCTGTTTTGATCAGTTTTGTTTTTGTTTTTGTTTTTATTTTGCAATGGTCTCTTTCAGAAAGAAGTTTCTTTGTGGGGTGGGTATGAGAATAAATATTTAGAATGTAGTTAGGAATTATGATGGTATTATCTAATATCAAGGAGTCAGCCCTGAGATCATCAGATACATACAAGTTACATCATATAGACTGAGCAGGTTGTGTTTGTGTATTTAGGAATATATATGTCTGTGTGTAGCAATAAGAGGCCAAGAATTTGAGATAGAGCATGGGATGGTGAATGGGAGGGGTTGAAGGAGGGGAAATGATACATTTTAATTAAAAATATTATTAAAAAATAACTGATTTTAAAATTTTAGCCATATTATTTTCAAATATCTAGAGATGACTCAGTAGTATCTGGTGGAAATGAGATCATTTAATATTCATTATTTCCTCTGCTATTGCTTTGGAAAGACCTGGGTGACAACTGAATCATTGATTTCTGACTGTATGACTTCATTGAGTTACAGCACATTTTTGCTATTTAATTGAAGAGCCGTGTTTTCCATATCCATGTTGACTGATTTGGAAAAAGGCAAAAATTATTTAGATAAGCTATAAAATAACTAATTATTTAAGGAGCTGTAAGTCAGTATGTAATATTCAGTATCTACAGCATTTATCCTTTTTAGTTGAGTATGGATTTCTTACCACTGAAGCAAGCTAGAAATTGTGTTGCAGAAAGAAACTGAAATAACTCTGATTCTTAAAAACAGTATGACTTCAGGTTATGCCTGTACTTCTGTTTTAATCTCTTCTCATTTGACTTCATGTGCATTTTGTTGCTGATTTGACCATCTTCCATTTTCTTAGTTCTTTATATTTAGAAAAAAAATTAGTATTTTTTTTTGTCCCAAGTTTTGTCAGTGCCCCCTCACCCCTAGCTGTTTTCTTGTTCATTTATATTGCTTTGTTTCATTCATTACCTTTTAATCAAAGATAGTAATAGAGAATTCTAGCTTTATGGGCCAGTCATTTGAAGTAACTTGAATTTAGTACAGATGTCAAATTCACAGTTTCCCAGCAGGAGGTTTGTCTGCAAATCTCCATTTCATTTTAGCCAAAGGTGGGGAATTGACTGCCTGTAATTCTGAGTCTAGGTAACTTTACTCTGCATTGAGTAATTGCAGGGACTGTCTTTTTAATATTAAAATCAATGATAAACAGTTTGGGCCACTTTCTCTAAAAAGCAGTGGTTAGCAAAGGGATATTTGCCCTTTTATATGGGATTATTTGGCCAAAGGAGATGTGTGGGCTTTGTTTGAAAGGCCCTTGTGGCTCTCATTTTAACCACTTTGCTATGTGTCTTTCAGAGAATCCTGCTGCATCACAGAAGCCAGAAGTTCTGATGTTCCATTGAAATCACAATGGAAAGTCTTGACCTGACTGGTAAGAGCTGCTCTGGACACGCGTCTTACTTACTTACCTGGAAGCAGTGAGGCAGTCAAGAATCATGTGCTATCAGAGCTGGTCTCAGCCTTTTCCCATCCGATGGCTTCACTTTCCATGTTGATCGGGAAAGTGTGACCCTTGTACAGTTTTTCATGTCAGTGTTTTTGTGTGTAACATTTTAATCTTCATCAAGTAAGTTAAATCTTCTTATAGAATCATGAATTTTAACTGTTCAAAATTTCTTATTTCATTATAGCATGTTTTATTGGTACAAGTCAATCTATTGAAGTCCTACATATTTAGAAATTACACACCTAACAGATACCTAAGTGGTTAATCTGTCTCGAAGCAGCTTTTCATACAGTGTTAACCTTAGGTAAAAGATGAATCAGCAGCCATTATTACCTAATAAAAATAATGTACAAGTGTGTGGCTTAAAGTATGAAAACACATAATGAAGAAAAGGTTGGGATTGTAAAATAATGTGCACATGACAAATTGTATCATTCTTTGAAACACAATCTGTCCTTTTGTACAAAAGTTATTTTTCCAACTGTTGCTTTAGAAAAAAGTTCCTTGTCAGCTTTAAAATAGGGCAATACTATTTCAAAGTTAGTTTTAGTAATAATGATATTGTAGTTTTCCCAATCTGGGAATATAGTGTATGATTAGTGACCCATGAATACTATGTGGTGAATAGATGTTTTAAGATTGTAGAAATTAGTGTGAATTAACATGAGCAAATATATTACATGGTCTGATTACAGTTTTTAAGAAAGAAACTTAT
The DNA here is from genome assembly GCA_902168405.1 of Peromyscus aztecus. Lineage (NCBI taxonomy): Eukaryota > Metazoa > Chordata > Mammalia > Rodentia > Cricetidae > Peromyscus > Peromyscus aztecus. The sequence continues at coordinate 39,908 of CABHPQ010171690.1, read as the reverse complement.
TTAATTTTCCAGTTAATTGGAAGTTAATCTGAAGTCTTTTCTGTTTTAAAACATTTTTGTAGCTTATTAAATGTCTAAAGCAACTGCATCTACTTTTGTCTTTGAAGAAATATATTATTGGATGTTGCTCTTATGCTGTGAGCATAAATATATTGCTTCTAACCTTTTGAATGTCATTGTTTAGCATTAAACACCTAGTAAAAACATATAATTTTGTTTAATATGTATTTACCATAAGCACATTTAAGCACCAACAAAATCTTAATATGAATAAGAACAGGCTTTTGTTACCATTTTTCCTCCACACTGTACCATCTTTTAAGGCCACATTTATTAGTGATACAAATTCTGGCTTTGAGAAGGCCAATCTGAATATAATTATGGTTTTGCTGAGTCAGCAGACTAGAGTATGGGGTACTTGAGAGTTGATTGGAGAATATTCTGTGTGTTCATAATTGCTAACCCAAAGAAGAATTTATGGAGGTCTAAAGAAAAATTTGTGTCAGTATTCTGAGTCTCTTACATATGAGTGCATATGTAGAAAATAAGGCAGGATAGTTTAATCATACCTGTTCAGAAAACTAAGTCATAAATAGGCCATTTTATAATAGCGCTAAGTAGTCATGTGACCTTTGATTTCCAAATGATGAACTAATTTTTGCAATAAAAATATGCTGCAGTGACCCAGAATAGAAATAATAGATAGGAATTTAAATTATTGATAATGTTGAAGATGAAATTTTAATCGAAAATGTGCTTCTGACTTATATTTGTATTTGTGTTCTTGTACATCTTAAATACAGTAACAAGAAACAGAAAAGATGACATACAAAAAATCAAGAGTGATCTAGGAATTGACAAATGGATGTCAGGCCCTAGTAAATTGAGAAACATCAGTCAGCTTAGGCAAAGTTATATTTCATTATCAAGTGTCTTAGCCAATATTGTATTGTTTAAAGAGACATTATGACCATGATAACTCTTATAAAAGAAGGCATTTAATTGGGCTTGGCTTACAGTTCCAGAGGTTTAGTCCATTCTCATTATGGCAGGAAGCATGGCAGCACACAGGTAGACATGGTGCTGGAGAAGTAGTTGAGAGCTGGATCAACAGGCAGCAGGAAAAGAGTGATTCTGGGCTTAGCATGGGTTTCTGAAACCTCAAAGCCCACCCCCAATGATACACCTCGCAGCAAGGCCACACCTCCTAGTCCTTTCAAATAGTTCCACTCTCTAAGCATTCAAATATATGAACCTATGGGAGCCATTCTTTTTCAAACCACCACATCCAGTTCTCACATTTTCATGGTACATTACAGTAAAAGTTATTTTCCCTTTTTGTTTACCCTCATATCTACTCATGCTCCTTGTTTGGGGAACAAAGCTAAAGGAGCATTTCCTTGTGAGACACAACCTTAAGGTTGAAAGAACAGCAGATGTAGATTCATAGCTTTAAAATGTCTGTGGGGAGTGATACATGCCACTGTCTTTCATGTTTCATTGCCCCAAACAGATGACTTCGTCAAAAATGCTCAGTCTGGGAGTGGCTTTGGAAGTGGAATAGGCTGGAGAAAGTCTCATCAGGAGGGACAGTATAAGTTTTGGCTGTATGTCCTAAATACCATCTACTGCTTTTATTTAGTGAGACAGAAGTGTACTTAACTTTAAAGTTCCAATGGGTTTAAAATCCCAAGAAGTCCTTTAGTAGGTGCATGTGTTTTAACATAAATTACTTGAGCACAGATCCTTTTGTTACATGGAATACTATCTCTGACAAGTTTTAAGAAATGAAGAGCTGACATGATTACTAATTCGTTTGTTTTGTTTTTCAAGACAGCCCTGGCTGTCCTAGAACTAGCTCTGTAGACCAGGCTGGCCTTGAACTCAGAGAGATCTGCCTGCCTCCTCTGCCTCCTGAGTGCTGGGACTAAGGGCATGTGCCACCACCACCTGGCTACTAGTTCTTTTGTGTTTGAACTTCAGAACTTTCCCCATCATTTTCTTACATGCACATATAACTTAGATTATTGTCTAATAATTAGTTTGAAAATGAACAAGTAGGGCTGCAGATTTCTGCAGTTTGTATATAGAATTGGGAAAGGCAAATATGCTCATAATAGTTTTTGACCTAAGTTTGATAAGTTATTAAAGCTTCTTTTTGAGTAAGGGATTCAAATATGTAGCCTAGGCTGATCTTGAATTCATGATCCTCCTGCCTCAGCCTCCCAGATGCTGAGATTAAAGGTATGCATCATCCCCTCCTTCCCCCACAGAACTTCATCTATACTGTTGATATACAAAGAGAAAGAGGAAATGAGTACTTTATTTCTTTTCAGTGTAATAGTTTTGCCAGTTATGATTGTAACCAAATTCCTCTGGATTCTTAAGTCCAATTGCAAGAATAGTTTTACAGGTGAAGAGTGCAAACCATGGAGGGAGCTGTTTTCTATACCAAAGAAAGAAATGCAAACACAAAACATGTTTTCTAAGTTATTTAATCCATAAATAAGAAACCTGATTAATTATGGTTCAAGATTCTAAAAATAGTTTTGGTACGTTTGAGTTAGGAGACATTTGAAGTTACTGAATTTATAATTTTATGCTATGAAGTCATTGTATATGGTATTGAGACACCTATGAGTGAAGATTTCAAATCTAAGAACTTGAAAAACAGAAAACCAGACTAATTAATATAATAGAGGAATTACATCCCTATAAAAATGACTTCCCTGTTTATTCATTGCTACCTAGCAATAGCAATGAATATTTGCAACTTAAGTTGAAGAACAAGAGAATTATGGTTCTTAGATTATGTTTCTATTTACTCTCTTGTCAAAAAGTTTACATTTTTTTCAAGGCAGCATTTTCACTTTGTAAAACAGTTAAGAATCCAAACAGCAAATTGGCATATCTTCAAGGTTTAGATAAACAGAAAAGAGCTTGTGTAATGTGAAGTAATACAGTAGAAGTCAAAGAACCTTAAGTCATATGTCTCTCCACCTGCTTTTTCTCGTCCTTTTCCGTCTTTGCTGATGACGGCTGTGTTAGTTGTTTTTGTCGTCACTGACAAAATACTGTCTCAAAGCTACTCAAGGGAGAAGAGGTTTGTTTTAGCTTATGGTTTAAAGAATACAGCCCGAGTGAGTTCCAGGAAAGGCGCAGGGCTACATGGAGAAACCCTGTCTCGAAAAAACAAACAAACAAACAAAAACAAAACAAAACAACAACAACAAAAAAGAATACCACCCATCATGATAGGGAAGGCATGGCATCTGGGCTCCACTGGTTATATTTTACTGGACCAGGTTGCAAAGAAAGTGTGGACCATAGCTAGGCCCTGTCTCATGAAGGTTCTACACCTCCTCAAAACAGCACTACCATTGGGGACCACATACTTAGTGCACAGGCCTTGAGACATTTTGCATCGAACTAAAGCAACAGTTAAATGATAGTTATTTGATGTACTAGCCTACATGCCATCCACTGAGTTTGGAGTGCTCCTTTTTACTATGTGATGGTGTACTTTTCTGTTACACACATCAAGTGGATTGGCACTTGGGATTAGTGGTAAGTAGTATATTTGCTTGTTGGATATTGATGTAGCATCATTTTTTTGTTGTTGGTTGGTTTTGCTGATATATGTTTGTGTATATTTTCTGTGTCCCTAGATTAATTTTAGTCTCTGTTGATTTGACATCAGTCTGAAATGAAATATAATCAGAAAGCAATAAACCATTGAGTTAAACACTTCCCATGCAAAAAGAACTTTAATTTGTAAGATTTATCAGTTCATTTCTGCATTTATAAACTACAGGATAAACTGTGAGCAGTGGTCTTATTCTGTAGATGTCAATTTAAGTTGGTTAAGAAGCATTTGAACTTTTTTTGTCCATTTTTTATTTGTTTCTCCTAAAAGCTATTTATTTCTGAAATGATTCAAACTTGAAAATAGAGAGAGGAAAGAGATAGGGAAAGAGGGAGATAGACAAAAGGCGTAGGGTTGGCCTTTCTTTGTTAAGGCTTTTGAAGAGCATACCCCAGTGATCTGACTTCTCACCAGCCTCCACAGGTTCTACAGCCTTTCAGTAGTGCCACACTGGGAGCACAAAGCCATTATCCAGTGAATCTTCAGGGTACACTCTAGATCTAACTATAGCAAGATGAGAACTGTAATATTTCTGTCTCAGCATTCCTGTGCATTTCAATATAAAATGTGTACTATGTTAACTGAGCACTCTGTACTCACATACCAATTTTGTATATGTGATTATACACATGTAGTTCTCGTCAAGTAGTTAAGAGGCTTAAATTTATATTAGAAAGTCTGTGCATGGCTATGCTACTGTAACCTGCAAACAACGCTAAGCATATGGAAGTTGCTCTACTAACATTTGGCAGATTAGTGCCATCCAAATTCACATTCTGCTTAATATTGTATTTCATTAACTCCGGTGTTAATAAGCACTCCAGCTTATTATTTATTATACAATATATTACTATATTTTATATATGATACACAAATAATATATATTAATTTTCTTATATTTACATATTTATTTTCTCACCAGCTGAATTAAGAAGGAATAGTATTCTTGAAATTAAAGGTTTTTCTGTGTCTTTAATTTTACTGTTAGCCCTCTAATCAATAAATGTTAGTGGCTCTGAGAACTTAAAATGGATAGCAAAACTTCTGTAGATACCTCTTGGCTCATTTTTCATGAACACTTAATCAGCAAGTGTTTGTTAAGATGTGTTAGCCTTCTAACAAATTATTCTTTGACATTGCTGTGGACTCGCAAGTGGAACACATGTGAAGGTTGCAGTATTAATACAGTTAGTTTCCTTTGGGCCGTATGCCACAAAGGTTGACCAGAGTTGGCATTTACATTTTACTCTAGGGTATTTTTAGGCTGCCTGTTTTCAAAATGATCTGTAAAGATGATAGTTAACAGTAGTGTGTATTGACTTTATATTGACTTTTGTAACTTGAGCTTTTTTCTATAACTTGAGTTTGCAGTTTTACCTCTCCACATATATTACTGATTCTAAAAGACAGGTGAATTATGCAGTTACTTAATTGTTGTTTAACATTGATAAGGCCCTTTATTACCAAGTGCCTTCTCATTATAAGAACATTTTCACTTCAAGTTGTGTTTTAAAGTCCTAGACATTGTTATAGACACTTGGATGCACAGATTTCTTGAAAGCCAGCTGGATGTAGATAGAGGACTGGCTTCTGTTTAGGCTTTAGCTACTATTATATGGTGAGCACTGTCCTTTTAAATTTTACCACCCTAATTACAATGACGAATTATCAAATAAGAGACAGTAAAATCTACATTGTGTGAGAAATACATGCAGTGTTGTATATACTACTCTGCGTACCTAGGTATCACCCAGATGGACACATGCCTGATACTCTTCAAATACCAACTCTGCTTTCAGCGTTGTTGGTGTTACAGATCATCAAGTAGGTCTACTATAAAGGACACAGTATAGATTTAATATCAGCCATCACTGTCAGTCCCCGGAATGCCAGAGTTCTTTTTATGGCAATTACTTTGTTGGCCAGTTGAAGGACAGAAGCACACAGGAGGACTCTTTTCATTTCATTTAGTGAAGTGAACATTTAAATAGATGATAAAGTTTTCACGTCTGATAGTTTTTTCTGTTAAAGTGATAACATTATCTTTGTATTTTTCAATTAGCTTAAAAAGTAATAGGTACCCAAGTATTATTTTTATGTGTACTTCATTTGGTTGGTTTCTACCTACCCCTTTTCTGTTGTACACTTTCCCACCTAGTGTTCACCCTATCTACTTTGTTCTGTTGTCTTCCCCAACTTCCTTCCTTACACGTCTGTCCTTTCTTCTACTCACTTGGACCCCTTTCTAGTTGCCTGGCTTTTGTCTAGTATGTTTACTCCCACTTGGATACCTGTGTTAACAGACACTGCCTTTCTTTATTCACTTTGAGACTGAGTCACTGTCTAGAACACAGGATAAATCTTTCCAATAAGACTGTTATAATAGATCCTGCTGCTAGGAAAGGTGTTCCTGTCAGTCCCTTTTTTTTAGTTTTAATGATCAAAATCACATTTTTAAACTGATTTTCTTTGTGAAAGAATATTTTATACGTTTGAGTTTCTAAGTGCCTCTAAAATATACTTTAGATTGTTTTCTTTTTAGTGCTTATAAATAAATATCCTTTTTTTAGGCCTGAGAATGGCCTAGTAGAGTGCTTATTGGACAAGCGTGAGGACCCGAGTTTGGTGTACACTTATAATCCAGAGCTGGGGAGCCAGAGATGGGAATTCTTGATGTTTGCTAGCCAAACAACCTGGCCTAATCAGTCAAGTTCCAGGATGATGAGTGGCCTTATCTCAAAAATAACTCAACACTGGAGGTTGGCCTCTGGCCTTCACACACACACACACACACACACACACACACACACACACACACACACGAGCAGACCTGCATACACATGTGCCCACATGAATGTGAACCCATATGCACACATAGTCTTATAGATTGCCAGCTGCATAATGCTCACTGCTGCTTCTTGAAAATTAATAGGCATAGGCAGGAACAACAACTTATCATTATATGGATCACATTTTTGTGTTTTCTTTCTGAGCTTTAGGGTAATTTTTAAAGTCATGTGCTGATTCTTGTGTCAGAAGGACCCAAGACTAACCAAGCTGAACTCACCTGGTCAGTATTAAGAGACCTGACCTCCTGAATCCCACTTAGAGATATATCAGTGACGTCTTTACAGAGGCATGTTATCAGTTGAATTTATAATGGGTAACGTAGTCTCATGTGTAGAAGGTATGGTCCCTGGAAGGTTCTGGAAACCTTGGGACATAGGAGCTAGGTGAAGGAAGTAGGTCACTGAGGGCCTCTCCTTGGGGACTGTGTCTTAACCCTAGCCTTTTTTCCCCTCTGTGCTTCCTGGCTTCCCTGAGGTAAGCAGCCTCTCTGGCTATGCACTCTTGCCACTGTGATATTCTGCCTTGCTTCAGGCACAAAGCAGTGGTTAGAGGTTACCTCAGAAACCCTAGACCTAGAGTGAATGCTTCCTCTTGAACTGTTTTTCTTAGGCGCTTGTCATGATAAAAGGTCTGACTAACACAAGGAAATAAAGAGAAGCTTAGAAAGTTAAAATAGATGCCTTGTGTCAGTTGGCTAGGATATTGGGTGAAGTTAAAACGGGAAACTTTGGTGAAATACCAGGTGCAAGAGGTCTTAAAGGAATGTCAGGGTAAGCTTACTTTTTTCTCCTCTAAAGGTAGACAAACCACTGAGCAGTTTTGAGCAAATGAAATTGATGGAATTGAGTAGAAAGGAAAAGAATTAAGGACTGGAAAAAATTGGTTTGGGGGGCCTTTAAGGACTGTCTTTGTTAAGGAGAAATTGGTTCTAACAGGGTGTTAAGTTGTAAATGACACTGTCAGATTATGATGGTTATAGTCTGGATATAACTTGAGATATTCAAATCAAGTAAGCATTTTTCCAATCTATGGGTTAGAGATTAATGAGTAGTTGGTGGGGGAGGGGTTGTTTGTGGTTCTGGAGAACCAAACCTAGGGCTTTGTATATTGTAAGTTGAGCACAGTATCACTGAGCTACATCCCCCAGCTTGATATTTAGGTTCAAGTACTTCTTCAGTGAAGGTGTTCTGAAACATGGTATGGTTGCTACTGTTTAGTTCTCTCTCTCTCTCTCTCTCCCCATCCCAGTTCCTCCCTCTCTTCTCCTCTACCTCTGTGTATGTGTGAGTGTATTTAGTTATTGTAAAGTTAGCCTTCACTATTTCTCAAATCTGAATTCCAGCTCTCTATCACCTGAACGAATTTAAAATCAGTAACCTATAGAACTTGGCTATAGACAGAACTTGTTTTGAGGGTGTAGAGGGACAATGAAAAAAAAGAAGACACATGTTTTATTTGGAGGTGATGGTTCAGACAGCTGCTGATGTTCCGCAGAGAAAGACGATGGCAGCAGAAGCTGGTGCAGAAGGAGAGGTGTTCTGAGTAGATTGGATTGAAAGTGGAGAGAAGATAGCCATGAGGCTATGTTTAGGATGTAATTTTAATCTTGTTGTTTTGAGATGAAGTTTCACTGTGTAACCCAGGCTGGCCTTGAACTCATGATTTCCTACATCAGCCTCCCAAGTTCTGGGATTATAGATGTGTACCATCATGCCTGGTGGATATAAATGTAAATTTGAGATAGGCTTGGAAGAGATTCAGAAAGAACCTAAGGAATAACATAAGGGAAAGTTAAGGCTGAAACTTTGAAAACTGTTAAAAGCGGATACTATATCTAAAAACAACAATGGCCACACCTATTTGTTTATAAAAGAAAGTAAAGCAAAGTCATATTCCACAGGACAAAGAGTGTATGGCTAGGAAATGCAGAGAAATGAGTAATAGTGAATACTGAGAGAAGTCTAAATGCTAAAGTAAAGTCTTTAGGTTAGTGATGTATGGATAAGTAAGTTTGGAGAAAGCAGTTTTTTTCAACTGGATGTTGTGTGATGTGGAGTGACAGTCTTCATAAAATAATCTGTAAGTACTTAGAAATTCACTCTCAGGGAAACTAGAACATGTCTTCTATAAAGGTAGTTTTAATATCTTTTTCTTGGATGCTGCCTTCGACTGTTTCAAATCAAGGCTTATCCAGGTGTTAATACCATTTCCTCACATGCACTGAAATTACTTTAAATGTCATCCGTAAGCATACTTCCTAAACGCTTCACCCACAGGACTTACATTATTATAATTGGCATTGCAAGGAGGTGAATAATGAGTTCCTGTCACTGCCAGTTCTTCTTTTACACCAGGTGTAGTAACACTTTACATAAAGTCTACTCTTAACAAAAATCCTTTTGAAAACGCTTTACTAGCATGTGCAGTTTCTGGGCTCTGAGGCAGATAAGAAGTCACCTGTTTACATCTGCAGACGGAGGGGAGAGCATAAAAGATGCACCCCAGGTAGTAACAGTGTAAGGATGGAAACTGCAGCTTTTATTTACACATTATGTGCTGACTTCTCTGGTTGTGTGTGTGTGTGTGTGTGTGTGTGTGTGTGTGTGTGTGTGTGTGTATGTGTGTTTTGTTACTACTTGAGACAAGGTCTCCCTGTGTACCCCTGAATGACCTGGAATGCTGGTCATCAGGCTGGCCTCGAACTCAGATCTGCCTGCTTATGCCTCCTGAGTACTAGGATTAAAGGCGTGTGTTACCACACCTGGCTGTATATATTTTTATGCTTATAATTTTTTCATAGTAATTTCTATAGTAACCTTTTAGATACAAATATTCATTTTTCCTATTTAATATATTAAAGAACTGAAAAAGGTCAGCACACTTAAGTTTGTTTGAGCTTTTTGACTAGTAAATATACAAAACTGGGATTCATCTTTAGTCTCTTTGACTTTTAGAGACTCTATTCTCTACATGCCCATGCAGTCTTTTGATGTGTTTGAAAGCTGAGTTTTACATGTTTGATGGAAACATTTACCCCAGAGTGGAAGCACACTGCCTCATTGTTCTCTTCTCTGTCAGCTTGGAAGAATGCACTGGCACTTCATTTGCTCCGGTGACCACACTGGTGTTTGTTATGGCAGACTAACTCAGTTGCTTTATATTGTTACATATATTATTGTTGTTGGTCTTGTTATTGTTGCATTTCATAAGAGAGGGACTTGCTCTGTAATCTAGCAGAGCCTTAAACTTGAAATCTCTCTGCCTCCTAAATGCTGGAAGAGCAAGTGTGCATCACCCTGCCAAGCTAAGGAAGGCTTGGAATAGACTCGTACTGTGTAGCCAAGTTGTCCACAAACTTAAAATCATGATGCCTCAACCTAAGCGGGGATTATAGGCATGTACCCATGTTGTCTCACTTTTATGTATTTTTAATTTTATATAAGCTTGATGAAAGGTAGGTCTATATTTCATAAACATCTTGTTATAAAATTCATTCTTACCATGTAGATTTGGTTGTTAATGTTTTATTTTGCACATTTAAAAATATTTAATATTCATACATGCATATGTTGTATTTTTATCAAATCTGCCTTCCATTCTCTTCCCTCTGTCTTCCCCCGCTCAGTTACACCCCATTGTTTCATGTACTCTTTTTTAAATACCTACTGAGCCCATTTATTGTGCATATATGTGTATGGATTTAAAACCATTAGTAGGGGCATGGGTAACCTCTTAGAGCCTGAGAAAACTGACTCTTCCTCCCCCAGCAGTCATCAATTGCCAGTCTCCCCCCTCTCCCCGAACATTTGGCTGGCTTCATCTTATTCAAGTCATGTGCATGTAGTCCCAGCTGCTGTCTTTGATTTGTGCTGCCATGTCCAGCAAATACTGTTTCATTGCAGGTGACTGTTTCTTCTGGCTCTTACAATCTTTCTGATCTCCTCTTCTGCAATATCACCAGTGCACTAATTACAGGTGTAAAGATAACAACTTGGGGCACTATACTGCTGTTTCTGCTTAACGGTGTAATAGCACTAGATTCTTCTTCCCTAGGGTTATAGTATTTAGTGTATATCTATTATTTGTCTATCCTTCTATTCCTCATCAAGTCAACTTAAATTTTATAGTGTTGAAAGTAAATCATATCACCTCCCAGATACTTCACTTTATTTATCATTAATTATAGTTCAATATTTGTATACAGGTATTTTCTTTGGATGTAAAATATGCGTTTACTGACATGAGCAAATATCTGCAATCCATTGATGAGTGATGAATAAATAGTGCACCAGTGGAAACTGAATCCCAGTCATCATATAAGACTCTGAAATGCCTTTTTTAGTCCTGTATTTTTTTTTTTTTTAGATGCAGGAAGTAAGGCATAGAAAGTTTATCTGCCCCAGTTTACACTGCTGATTGGTCAGCAGAGCTGGGATTCAAACTCTACCAATTTGCTGCAGGGCTTGCACTCATAGCCACATCGCACTGCCTGTAGATCATCCGTACATGTTGATAGATCTATTTACATTCAGTGCACAGGTAATATTCATTTTAACATAAATGTGCAGACACGGAAACTGATACACTGGCTTTAGTGAGAACAGAAATGATATTCTAGGAATGCATTAGTTCTTCATGACACAGTAATAGAAATCAAGAGGATCCTTTTCCTGTGACAGAGAAGTTCCCTTCTCAGTATGTAAGGGTGGATCACTGCCTGGTGACTGTCTTTGGCATCTTTCCTGCGTGGTTCTGCCATTTTGGTAAAGTAATAGTGAATTTCCTAATGACAACGCTGAGGTCCAGGAGATTCCCAAAATACCATTAATGAAATTAAGGTAAATTACACTCAGGATTTTGTACTAAATACATTTTTGCTTATTATAATTAATAGAAAAGTGTTCGCCTATGTGTGATGTACATAATACTACTTATCTTTATACCCTAGGCTTCAAAATAAGAGGATTAACTCTTTTAGAATTCGTATAGTTATGAAATTTATAAAAATTTCAACATGGGAACTGACTAGAATTCTTTGGCCTTAACAAAATGCATAAAAGTACAAGGATCAGAAAACATTGTATTTTTTAAAACTGGGTGGTTTCAATACTTAAGTAGTCCATTTCAGTAAAGTCCCCCTACCCTGCTTTCTTTCTGTATTGTGTTTATTCCACAAAGCATACATTAAAAGTTGATTAAGATTATTTTCTCAGTATTCAAACAATGAAAAGGCTGCTCTCCTGAGGTTTGAAAAATAATCCCAAGTATTACCCCAAACTGAACTGGAAAAAGCAGCATGTAGTTAGTAAAACCTAGCCAGTCACTAGAGGGCAGAGAAGCACTGTACTTTTGCCTGATTTGAAATTTTCTGTTTAAAAAATGTTGAATGTGATGGAAAAATATATTGATGCACATTTGAAGAGAAGGTTTGTTCTTTTATTTTTTTGTAGTCTTACTGTCTTGTAAAATCCAGTGACATACTTCCCACTTGTACTGAAGGAGTTTTTCTGGCTGTTGCATTGACTGCCCAAAGGGTATGGTAATTTAAGCTGTAAGTATTGCTCAAGAGGAAATAGTGATGGTTACAAAGAGTGTGATCGTTTGCACAGGAGTATCCTGAAATAGGGCTGCAGTGTAGATGGGTAGGTGTAGCTATGAGACGATACTTTAGCATTGCTTGTCTCTAAGAATTTACTGAAATGGGGTGTGTTTTCATTTTCTGGTCAGCTGAAATATGTTAGTAAATATGTCATATGAAATATGTTAATTAGTTAAGACCTTGAAATTTCAGAGTTGTAGAAGCAGATGAATGACTTCTAGCTCTTTCTAAAATATTTCTTACTTATTATTCATTTACTTATTATTTATTTATTTGTTTATGTGTTTGTTTATTACTTATCAGGGTAGGGTTTTGGGGTAGCCCTGGCTGTCCTGGAGCTCACTACGTAGACCAGGCTGGCCTTGAACTCAGAGATCCACCTGTCTCTGCTTCCCGAGTGCTGGGATTAAAGACATGTTCCACCACTACCCGGCCTAAAATTTTTTGTATTTCATCTGATGACTTCACTCAATTTTCTCTAAATTATCTCCTTCTGTAGTACTTTTATTCTGGTTTGTTTTTTTCTGGTATGTTTAAAAATATTCTTAGTAACATACCTTGTTCATTGTCCTATAGGATAGAAAAAATGACTTTAAACTAGGTAGAATTTGAATTTTATTTAATAAAAATTTGTGCTTATTTAATATATCTTTCTAATAGGAACAACACAGGCTATCAGGAAAAATACTGGATTTTGGAATCAGATTTGGTGCTGTAGTTTTTCATTTGTTTGTGACCTTGGGCAAGTCACATTACCTCTCTGGTTTTCACATTCAAAATTGGAAAAATGGTATTTTCTTGTTTGAGGCTAGGTTGCTGAGGATCGTGTGTGGACCTAGTGAAGATAAATGTTGATGGGGAAGGTACTTGTTCAGGGAAACTGGAACAGTTACTTTTGAACAATTAATTGTATTACTAGTTTAATATCACAAGGGCAACACTGCTTCATAAATAATACCACAAGTGAGGGCTCCAAACCAAAATCCAGGTTATGATTGATTGCAGTCTTCTTCATTGTCTGACTTTCTTGGCTGCTTAATCCCTGCAACTCTGGCAACTTCCAGCTCTGTATTTCTATCCTCTGGTTATCTTTGTGTTTCCCCTCTCTGTGTTTCTCCTGACTGTCTCTGGTCTTTCTCTGTTTTTCTTGTCCCAGGCACCCTCAGGAAGACCCCAAGCCTCTAGCAGATGATATCAACTCCAGCATGTTGTAGATGTGGAGGATTCCCTGGGATATTGAGAAATACCAGAGGCGAATTGTTCCACTGTAGTAAGTCAATCAGCATTTATATAGTAAGTTAGAGTACAGTGCAAAAGACACAGGCTTGTCCTTTCTTCTTGGGGGATCTGGTGCAAATAAGACAAATTTGTAAAGCTGACAGATAATGATATAAATGAGTTGTATTGTTTGTATGCTGAAGGGACATATAGTTAATGCTTTCATAGAAGTCAGGTGACATTAACCAAATTTCTCGCATGAGTTTAAAATGTGAGTTTGAAATAGGAATGGAAGAGCAACAAGGAGAGTGTGGAAGTCATTTGTGCAGGGCTTTGGCTAGTGTGCTCGTTTGCCTCAGGGACTCTATTGGGATGGTAGTCAAATGAGCTCGATGAATGTTGGCCAAGCAAAACTTAACTTAGAGAGAGAAGGTAGGTCAACATGGTGTTTGTTGCCACTTTCGGAACTTCGTATTTAGGCTAAACTGTGACTATGGTTAGTAAGAAAGTGTCATAATGAAGCTAGCAGACTCTTAGAATGTTGATCATACAAAGGCGAAATAGAGAACTGTTTTTGTTTCATTCTGGACATAGTTTTTCTGTTAGTTTAGCAGCACTGCCTGGTACACATACCATTCGTATTTGGATCCATATTGAATTCTGGTGCTGCTAGCTATGTAACGCTAGGCAACTGCTATACTGAGATACAGCATCTCAGTTTCCTTATATGCAAATCGCAATTGAAAAGATTTACCGCAAGTAATTGTATGAATTAAAGGAGACGGTTTTTATAAGGTTTTAATTACATAGTACTGGCAGATACTTAAAAATAACTTTAAAATTGTTAAAATACGAGGTTGTTTCTGACAGCTTTCTAAAAATAGAAGTTTCCCCAGAGTTCTTACAAAATGCTATACGGACAGGGAATATGTATAGCATGTAACTGAAGTATGAAGAATAACATGAGCATGAACATAAATGACTGAGCACCTATCCTGGCTCAGGAAATAAACATTATGGTGTCTTTGTAGTTCACTGTGTGCTCTGCCAGATTCTACCTTGTGAATGCTGGACATAGGACTTCCATGCTTTTCTTGAGTGGTTTTTACTCTTTTTTTATTTTTTCGCTCTGATCATTTATTCATGGTCAGAGCTGTTTATAGCCAGCCTTTCATTGTGTGAAAATGCCACATTTTACTTTCTTTGATGCCTGCTGAGGCTGTCACCGTTCCGTGTGTGTGTGTGTGTGTGTGTGTGTGTGTGTGTGTGTGTGTGTGTGTGTAGGTATTAGTGTGTGTGTGTGCATATATGTGTATAGGTATATGAATGTGTGTATGGTGTTTGGGAATAAAAACTGTAGAAGAAAAGTTCTGAAAAGTTCTGCAGATTTCTTGCTTAGGTCCATATTGTTTCTTTGTGTCTATGCAGAACTGCTAGGTCAAAGGTATGCCCAGTTTCAAAACCTACACAATGATGGGTTGGTTTTCATAGACTTCGTTACAGGTTTCATGACTTTGATTTGCATCGGCAATGCCATTACTCCCCCCTTTGTCTTCAAGTTCTCTGCATTGTTAGATTTCTCTTCATATTATTGCCATGTCTTTGTGTCCTCTGAGGACATTTCTGTTTGAGGAGCATATTTTAAAAAGTGATTGATTTTTCTGCTACACTGTGTTAACAATAAGCTTGATGATCCTCATTCAGTTAGTTCTGTTGGAGAAGAGGCTTGTGTCTCTTTTTAGCAGTAGTCACAGATCCTCTCTAGGCAAGTTGAGTATAGACATCCTCAAATGGCTATGGATGTTTGCTCAGCAGTGGCTTTTTTACAATATAGTGGTAATATAGAGCTTATGATGAATGAGAAATGTCAGCTGTTGACTTCTGAAGACAGTGTGTGCAGAATATATATATATATAGAGATAGCGACACACAGAGGATTTCTTGCCCTCTGCAGTGATTTAAGCTTGTGTGTTTGCCTCAAGGAAGTTCTAAACCCTTGAGCATAGGACTTCAGGTGTACTTGCCAGTCTCTCCATTTATGTCTTTCAGCCACTTTTCATTTTCTTAGAAATTCTTCTGGTATCTATTACATTTTTATACAGTTCATTCCAACTCTAATATCCAAACTTGTTCTTGATTTGTGATATGAGTAGTACTCAGTGGTCTATCATTTTAACTGACAATATCAATGTTTTACCTCTTATCGGGCACTACTAATGCATCTGCATTCTGAGGCTCCTGGGGAGGGATACCAGGATTTAATCTACTAGGGTTGTTTGGTACTTATATAGTTAATAGTTGGTTATTGAATACAGAAAAGAAAACTGTAAATGTACTATGCACTCATATATCAGTCCTCTGCTCAGCAACAATCATTTCACTAAATGTCTTGGGGGTAAATAAGTATTAAAAATGGTTCTGATAGTAAGTGGCCATGTTAAAACACAAGCAAATATTGTAATCTTGAACTTCACTCTTGAAAAATATATGTCTTCTAATTAAGATGAAATATAGTTGCTCTTTGTCTGGGCACCGTATTGGCAGCCTGAATACGTAGACCTAACTGGGCTTTAGGTCCATATTTACAACACAGCAACCAGCTTCATTGTGTCTGATGACCATAACACACAGGACATTTGTTGGACTTCCCTTTCTCTCCTTGCTTAGGACTGGTTCGTTCTAGAGAAAGAATACATTTTCCCCCTTTAAAGCAAGTATAATAAATGCCTTTGACTTTCCTACTTCATTCATCAGAGCTAAAGCTTGAGTTTTGCCCTCTTGCCTCTACTTCTTACCCCATCCCTGTGGTTGTGACCAGAGTGATTCATCCTACCTTTTTTTACTTGCTGTACCACTAATCCCAGGTCTTTTCTCACACTCTATTTACCATTTTTGAATTGTATTAGCCTTTCCTGGAGGTAATGTGTCTGTGTATCTGTTGCCGGAAGCAAGCTGTTCCTGGCTTTCTGCACTAGTTCTTTCCCTCTAGATGGTACAGAAAGGCCGGATTGCGTTCTTTGGTACCTTCGCTCAGTCTTCTCATGCCTATTGAAGCTTGGTTCTTCCAATTCTTACATGATACAGTTTTCAAACAAGCTTTGTTGGTAAGCTCCTCTGAACTTAGCACCAAAAGTACATGATGCCACAGATCAGGCTGCAAAGAATAAGACATACCTTAGCTTTCTGTATATTGTAAGCATCTCTCCTAGGTCCCAATGGAGGGCTCAGTATTTGACCTTTAGCCCAGATCAAATGGTTCCCATTTGACCTTCAGGGACAGAAAATAATCTGATCTCATTAATGTTACTCATCTGCTTTTTGAAATCTCCATGTAAGTCTAACAGTGTTTACATTAAAGAGAAGAATTAGTTAGGCAAGGGGAGTTTGTACATTTCGTTTAACGTACAAATAAAAAAGGATGAAACATTTAATGAAGGATTTATTTTTTAATAAAAATCACATATCTAAATCAGGTTTGGAATTGAAAAAAGTCATTCGTTTTTTTCTTTTTAATACCAGCTTACTTATCATTGAAGGTATGGTTGTTAGCTTCCCACCTGTAGCCTTCATGCACTGAGAACACCTGAGCTCGGCTAGACCGAATAGTTCTGTATAGTTCTGTATAGTTCTGGAGATAGGAGGCCAGATGGTGAGCGTCCTCCTTTACCAACTGCTTACTTAACCAAACTCAAGTGTTCAGTTGTCTAAAGATGTGGTTAGCCATCCTGTCTGAAGAACAGATGAGTTTTTGTTGCTTAGAAATGCAAGGAGAAAAGCATGCTTTTGTGCTTGTAAAAGAAAATGGGAGAAATTACAAGAATTGAAAATTTTACTGATAGGAAAATGCTTTTTGTTAACCACTCTTATATTGTCTCTTTGATTAATGTAAAATGCTTGACCTGTTAAGTATGCACATTAATATTTCAAATTATCAGTATAAGTTTCTCTTATACTATTAATTCACTTAGCATTTTATTAATTTAGTTAGGCTTCCAAGTGTTCCGCCAAACCTACAGCTGTAATTTAGTATTTTTATTTTAATTTAATGTCTTCTGAGAGAGAGACATAATCCCTGATTTCAACTGCAACAAATATTAAAAATAAACTAGTAATTATTAACAGTTGAGTGTCCATAAATACAGTGGAGGGATTAATAAATACATAAACTTTTGATAGAAAATTTTCTTTCTGAAGGAAGATAGAAGTGCTAAGAGTAAAATTCCAGTTATATATTTTATTTTACTCTGATTTTGCGACTGTTATACAGCAAACATGGAAATGAATATAAAAGCTCATTGTTGGTCTGTATGTAAATAATTATGCCCAAAGTAGATTTATCTGTATTATTAAAAAGCATTTGGTAGTTTCCAACAGCCTCAAAAAATTTAGCTGTCTCTGGAACAATATTTATTTTGTCAAAGAGTTCACATATGGGTAAAAAAGCCATGAAGAGAAGTGACCAGTGAGTTTGTTTTCCTGAAGTTAATTTTCCAATATGTTACAATTTATTCTGGTACTTGTAAAATCCACATTTCTAAAAGGCTACCTAGGTCTTATTGAGTAAGAAATAAATCCTGGAGAACAGAGAAGATGGCACCTTAAGATTGATCATTGTTCTGGGGAATCAGTGTCCTCAAGGATTCTCGCCTGGACACCAGCACATTTTAAAAACGGGTTTCTTCTGCATGTCTGCCAACCCGCTTCCTCCTAACTCTCTGATTGTGTATGTTTCTTTCATACTCAGCCAGCTGACACTTAACTTCCTTTCTCTGTGTCTGCCAAGCACTGTGTCTCCTTTGAATGGCGGCATCATTGCCCGTAGGTTAAAGTCTGCTTTGAGCTTAGAGGAATTTTGGCTGCTTTTGAAAAATCCATTTATGGTTATTTGCTGTTATTTAACCCTTACACAGCACCTTTAGATAGGTTTGTTATAATTAGATAGGTGGCGCTGTTGCCACTGTGAATCATGTGCTGCTCAGTATACGAGGTGGGTTTTTTTTGTTTTTGTTTTTGTTTTTTTTTAAATCACTTAGTAACCTACCAGCTGCTAAGAACCACATTTGACCCAGGGAAACCAGTGCTCTGGAAATCTGAGTCAGACAACCTTTAGATATGGGGGCCCCCGTTAGGCATGGCCAGCAAGCTCCTAGGAGCTGCCTGTCTCCCTCAATCGGATGTTAAGGTTATAGGTATGTGAAGCTTTGCTCCAATTTTTATGTGGTGGCTGGGGATTGGAACTGGGGACCTCATGCTTGTCTGCAAGTCATCTCCCTCTCCTGTATATTTTTGACAGAATTAATAAGAATAAAATGAAACTTGCTTTTGAATGGGATGATAATCTTGATTTAACTAGTTTGCATTTAAAAATATCCTATAGGGGGTTGGAGAAGTAAAGTTTAGTTTCTGATACCCAGTGATTTGTCCATTACCGACACTGGCAGTGTGTCCACCTTTTTTTTTTGCTTCTCCATTCCCTGTACAAGGCATTCTGGTAGGTTTTTTAGGAGATAGAGATAGAGAGTTCTATTCTTCCTTCTTTTTAAACTATTGTTGATTTTTTTTAAGTTACTTCTTGCTAAAAGCAATTTCTCTGAAAGTATGGTTGAAGAATATCTATAGGTTTCAGATTGCTATTTAATTCTTAAATATGTTAAACGGATGTCATTTTGTTGAACAGATTTTTTTTGCCTCTTATTTTTATTTCTTTTTGTACAACCTGCATTTCCTTCAACAAAAGAGGCATTAGGTTCATAAACAAGATGCAGCTGTCTGAAATATGTTCATTGACTCAGCTGGGCATCCTACAGTTACCCAACAGAAGTTATTTGATTTGGGGGTAGTGTCAAGAAATCAAAATAAGCATTCACATTCAGTTGTGGCAGCTCTAATAAGTGTTTGTGCCTATAACTGCAAGTCTTGGTCACATGTAGTGCATGCTGATGTTGAGCTTTGCAGAGATTGGAGCTCACTGTGAGACTGTTAATAAGAGAGGCAAGAAACAGAGACCAGTGTTTAATCTGAAGTTTTGATCCCCAAAGGAGAAGTCAAATCTTCATCTCAAGATTGACTTGTGAAAACAGACATCAATATTATAACTTAAGATGAAGGGGAAAAATCTGTTTATGTTATTTAGTGAAGAGCAATGAGTACTTTTCTTTCACCAAAGAAAATCAAAGAACGAAATGGACAAAGCCAGAAGCACACTGAGAATGATGTCCCAGAAGACTTTTAGGAACTGTAAAATTGAGTGCAGCAGTATAAAACTATTCACACATTTTATTAGATCCATATAGAGCTGCAAACTGATGGTCTCTTTGAGAAACCAGTGTTGTAAATATTTAGATAGGGAAAGAATATTAAATCCCCAGAGTGACTGGATGTTCACAATGGAATGGTATGCTGAAGTAATAAATAATATATTTAGAAATGCAAGTTAATTTAAAGATTTGATTTTTCTATTTTTTCCTTGAAATTTTATATTTTCAAAGGCTTTACTTGTGATTCTTCATCTCTGATAGCTAAAGAAAGATTAATGTGTTTGGGGAAACTCTAAACACCAGCTCCTGACTTGTACTGAGGCCTTATTAAAACCTGGAACATTAGAAGTGCTGCTTTTTGTTTGGTCATTCACAGAGGAGTGTTCTTACGGCTACACTGTGGAACTGAGTGTTAGCTCAGATGCCTTGGCTTCACTTGTGTGGGACTTTAAGGACCTCTTCACCTGAGCTTCCTGAGTATAAAATAAAGTGATTGTCTTACACATTCACATATGGTTCAGCACAGATTATAGAGGAAAGAGTGTTCTTATGTTTAAATTACAGTCTGCAAAGTAAATATTGGTAGGATTTGATCTTTTCATAGAAAAATCCTCGATGTGTACTTTGAACTGAAGGGATCTAGGATAATATGACACCAGTCTTCGAACATAAATTAAACATGCTGATCCAGGGAAAGACCCTAAGTGGAAGGCATTTGGTAGCCCTTTAGAAACTTCATTCAAAGTGCATGCTTTTGAAATTATGTTGTTCTGTATGGGCAGTTCTTCAAGATGACATCTAAGTGTAATGTTATTCAGTGGCTGAAGTAGTTGAATCCTATGAGAAAGCAGCTGAAATAAAGGAGAATTAAAAATATATTTGCCATTGTGTTACAGTCCACCAGAGTACAGTGTACCAAATTAGTTTAACCTTTCTTGGAGAATATTAGGTTCCTATGATAAATTTTATCCAAAAAAGTTCTCACATAGTATTTTTCCTTTTTATCAAATGTCTGTCATAGCAGTGGGTGCCCAGTACATGTGGTAGTCATACTCTGTGACAAATACCTGAGAAGAAAATACTTACAAGGGAGAAAGATTTATTTTGGCCCATGGTTTCAAAGGTTTAGTTGGATATGGGCTTGGTCTCATTGCCTCGGGCCTGAGGCAGAGCCAAGCATCGTGGTGGAAGAGGCTGGAGGCAGCAGAGCTGCTTACCACAAGCCACCTGGGCAGCAGAGGCCAGAGGGGCAGGACAAGGTGTCTCTGTAGGACATACCCATTGGCCTACTTCCTTCAGCTAGATCTGATTCCCTCGTTACAGCGTTTTATGAATCCATCAAGAGTTGAAGCTGTTGACTAGGTCATAGCCCTCAGAATCCTGTCACCTTCCAAAGACTGTAACTACCAGCTGGGACCAAGTCTTTAACACACCAGACTTTGGGGAAGCGACAAATACCTTGTATCCAAGCCCTAATATACATTTTTTTTTTTTAATGTCCAAAGACTCTTTGTCATTTTAACAATGTTATTTTAATGAAATAGGATTTTGTACTTTGTGAAAAATATCAGTGATTTACTTTTTAAAACAATACTAAACTTAAGTTGCCTTAAAAATGTAGCTTTATGGTTTTCTCAGTGATGAATAAAAAGGAATTTCATGGATGATTTTGTACTCAGCCCAGCTCTCTTAATCTTGAACTTGTTCTGCAGCTTGAGCAGATTTCTTATTTTTTTTTTACCTGAATTTATTTCAGTGAGGAACTTAAGTTAGATATTCTGTAAAGTTTATTCTAACTCTGTAATTCTATGGTTGTTTTGAGTGAAGAATAGGAGTTTTAATTTGTTTTATATTGCTACAACAGAATGCCACAGTCTGGGAAATTTATAAAGAAAATAATTTTTTCTCTTGGTCCTGAAGCCTAGGAAATTCAGGTGAAGATGCTAGTGTGTGACCAGGTCCTTCTCTTTTCTTTATGCCGTGGTGGAAGGCGAGGGAGTGAAAAGACCGGTGCACCAGAGAGGAACAAAAGATTGTCAAAAGCAATTGCTTGAATCCTCTCTGAAGGTAATGAATCCACCCCTTTAGTAATGGCATCAGTCTAGTCAGTGAGAACAGGAGAATTTTATTTTAAAAGTTCTTAGTCCTATACTTGAATTGGGAATAAGTTTCTAACACATGCAGTTTAGGGGTCAGAATCAAGCCGTAGTACAGTTCCAAATAAGTATAAACAGTCTTTGTGAGTATATTAGATGGTGTTAATAGAGACAAGGAGCCTCACAGTTTTTAAATTAAAAATAGGTTTCTTTATTTTTAAATTTAAAATATAATTAAATCATTTCCTCTCTTTCCTTTCCTCCTTCCTATCCCTTCCTTGTACCTCCTGCCCCAGATTCCCTCAGATTCATGGCTTCTTTTTCTTTAATTGCTATTGTTGCATAGATATATAAATACAACCTGCTAAGTCTATTAGTGTTGCTTGTATGTATATGATTTCAGGGATGACTACAGTGGTATAATCACAAAATGTAAAGTTAATCCTTCTTTAGGGAAAAAAAAATAGTTGTACTTACATCTGATGTAATTGAACCCAAATCATTAATGCTATTTCTGTTTTCCACAAGAAAAGTGGAGTTTATTGGTACCTTATCTATAGTCCCTTTAAATTAGAAATAAATGGTAAAGAGCCTAGAAAGAGGCATCACATGAGCATATGTGACTGGTGCTAGAAACTTCACATGTTGATGTGACTTTAGGCTTTGAATAAGTGCCAGTACCACCTTTGACCGGGAAAGATGAATCGGGGTGTCCTACTGTTAGTCCAGCAGTGTGTAACTCACTGTATCACTGGCCTTTTAATTTGTCACAGATTCCAAGTATATCATAATTAAATTTAAAAAACCCCATTTGTACTGAAATGTTAAACTTTTATATCAATTGAAAGTTCTTGGACAGGAAACATTTGCTCTAGTAATGACTTTGGACTCTGGATGTTCAGCAGGATGACTGATCCAGTGTATCGCTGCCAAGAACGAGGAAGACATGGAGAAGTGCGGTGTGTAGAGTTGCTTTGAGTCACCCTTCCCTTTGGCAGCGGCTGCAGGCCTGTGGCAGCAGTACAAAATCTGTGTACTCGCACATTTCAAAGCTGCTTTTCTTAGACTCCCAGAGCAGTTTGTATAGAGGTGGAGCCAAAGGAAGATGTCTACAGTCAGTCTCAAAAGCAATTCACATGTAACCTACAAAGGACCCCTTTGAGATTTGTCTTATCACTATATTCCCCAGACTTCTTTTAAAGCTGTTGCAGGAGAATTGTGTTTGGGTTGTGCCTAATAAATCTTACTGAGCTGAAATCTGGTGTAGTATTTTCCAGATTTCAACTGTAGGATTACTTAGATTTGGAGGGACTACTTCCTCCAGGACCAGATAGGTGGACCTGAGTTAGAGGTAAGAAAGATAGCCAAGGCATTCTTGTGCATAGAGTTAGTGTTTGCATCCGAATTTACAGGTTTCCACTTGATATGTCAGAATCTGGTTCTGCGAATACCAAGGCATAAATTGTAAAATAACAACACAGGAGTTTAGCCTAATGTGAAAGTTAAATACAAATGTCAGCTGCCCCAAAGGCTTGTAGGAAGACAGAGTGCAAAAGGAACCAGTACAAGAAGAAAGAATGTGTGGTTTGTCTCTACCTACTCTGAGAGATGATGGGAGAGAAAAGATGACACTTTATAGACTGCGCTGCTCCCGCATTTACAGCAAATTTAAGGACCATGTTGATGGAAAACAGAAATGGTTCCTTATGCCCATTTATCAAACAACACAGATTCTCACTTTTATAACTGATGGGTTTGTTCTGGAAAGCTGCCTCATCCCCTTCCCACTGCTGTGATGATGGAGGATTACACAGTAACTCTTAAGTAGCAGTTCCCTTATGGTTCTTGTAGAACCAAAGTGTAGAACATTAAGAGTTTTCTTCTCTTCAGGAGATTTTAATGAAAACATCTCATTTCTACTTGAAAAAGAATAAAAAGAGTCAATGTGTCTGGGAGCCTACAAAAGTTTTCTAGTGAGATCTGAGCTTGCTTTACACAGCAGGGCTGCATTAGGGGATGGCTTGACCATGTGCATGGTCACCAGGTGGTTGGGATGGTCTGCACTTGGCTGTGCTGGGGGGAGGTCTTTTGTTCCACCTCTTAGCATTCCTTTAAAAGCCCTTTAGAAGAGACAGAAGGGGCCAGTGGGTTTTGACCCAGGCCCTCCCAAGACTATCCTGTGTTTCTGTCTGTCTCTCTCCTCTATATTTTTATCTATATATCTTCCTCATTTCTCCCTGTTCAGGAGTACCATGGGGGAAAAAGTGGGGGCAGGCCCCCCACAAGTGTGGTTCAGTGGAAAGAGCTCTAATCATGTGATCAAGAGACCCCAAGCTTGACTCTGCTGATAATTACCTCAGTGTGCTTGAGCTTACCTTTGACATCTGTGGGTCTTGTGTTCTCCCTTTGTAAATTAAATGGTACCCAGGGATTGTATTTGTAGTCCCATCTCCTATAAAATGAATGGTTTCACCTTTAAAAGAATAACTCCTTAAGCTGAAATTATTCTGCATAGTGTAGCACTAGGATCAGTAGTAACAAATGCAAAAGTTCCCACAGAAATGAGTTGTGACAGGCTGCATACTAACTTTTCAGAGTAGAGTGTTTTTCAAATAGATCATTAATTTTTGTATCACAACGTGAAACTATAAAACAATATCTAAAAGAGAAGCTTAATACATATATGCACCATCTTTAAAAAATATAAAATTACCACCCCCTCTCATCCTAGTTAGCTTTCTGTTGCTGTGATAAATCATCATGACCAAAAGCAACTTGGGAAGGAAAGGGTTTATTTGGCTTACATGTCTCAATCATAGTCCATCATGGAGGCAAGTCAGGGTAGAAACTGAAGGCGGGAACTGAAGCAGAGACTGGAGGAACACTGCGTACTGACTTGTTCCTCATGGCTTGCTCAGCCCGGCTTCTTGTACAACTCAGGACCAGTTGTCCAGGGGTAGTCCCACCCACAGTGAGCTGGGCCTTCGCACAGTGATCATTAGTTAAGAAAATGCCCAGGGACTTTCTTACAGGCTAGTCTGATGGATGCAGTGCCTCACTTGAGATTTCCTCTTCCCAGATAAGTCTAGTTTGTGTCAAGTAGACAAAAAAACCAACCAACATGTGCTCCAAACCTCTTCTGAGATAAACAGAGCTCAACTATGGTCTATAGCTGTGATAATTCAAGTAGATACTGCTTTTACCTCATTAAATCTAAATGTAAACGTTCATTTGATTATGGAATAATAATTGAAATAACTATTTGGTCTGCTCTCTCAGCCTTCCATTTTGCCATCTGTGTTTATGCTGTGTTCCTTTTAGCATTAATTTCATTTTAACTGGTTATGACCTGTGTTGCTGCCATGCCTGCTGGTACAAGATGGCCTCTGTAGCTGTGCTGCCAGAGACATGGCACCACTGCTGATTTCTAACTATCAGATGTGGGGTGGCTAGTTCATGTTCTCCTATGTTCTCCTATGGCATAGAGTAACAATGATTACCTTCCTAATGTAATTATACTTCTTGATATAATAATCTCATATCATTAGCACTAGTAAATAAGAACATGTTTGTTAAATTGGCTCTCCTTTCAAACTATATGTGGGCCTTGATTTGTCTTCTGGGCATTTTAAATTCTCATTGGCCTGTTCTTGTCCTTTGTGGTGGTGGTATAGGTTCAACGTCAGATTTAATATTAATATTGCCACTCGTGTGTGTGTGTGTGTGTGTGTGTGTGTGTGTGTGTGTGTGTGTGTGTGTGTGTTTTGTTATATGTTTTAGTCCGGCTAAAATCAGTAATTGGTGAGGAGGGGCTGTAAGGGATGGCCACTTCCTCATGTAGAGGAACTTTTTACAGGATTATGTCATGGGAATTTAGTATACATGAACAGAGAAACTTTGCAAAACATCCACTAGATGGCACCTTATTATTGTATCCTAGACTTAGCCTGTGGCATTCCTGACTGGAGGGTGTAATTCAAACAGAAATTGTTTTCTCAGAATCTTGGTCGTTAATGAAAACTAAGATTTGTAAACTTTAAAAATCCTCTGACAATGTAAATGTTTCCACAGCATGTTTAGTAACCTATGGTATGTAAGGGAGCCTGCTTTCTGAATCATTTGAACATTTGTAATATTTATGAAATCATAGAAAGAGGAAACTGGTTACAATGACCATCACTTAGACAGTCTTGGTTTCTTTCAGGTGTTGAACATTGTGCTTTAGCAGATACCGCTTATATTTTCTTTATGGTTCCAAAGTTCTTTATTCTTTCCCCTTCAACTGTGTAGCCCAGGCTACTCCCAACTCTGGATCCTTTTGCCTCAGCCTCTGTTCAATGATGGAATTATAGGAGAGTGCAAATATGCTCAGCTTCAGATTCTTAAGGTTCTAAGTGCCGCTGGCCTGGTCTTCTGGAATATTTCCTATTCATTTTGCAAATTGTCAATTAAAATAGAAATAATAGTACCTACAGGTTGGAGGTTAAACCTTGTTTAGCCTGTTGCAATTTTAAAGAGTTTATGCTTTATAGAAGCTTATAGTGCACCCAGATATGTTTTTGTCTTGTTTTATTTTTGAATTGTAAGCCAAGGAAAAACTAGAAAGTAGTAAAATTATCTAAAAGGACAAAAAATCCCACTCATAATCCTACTATGTAGAGAGAATGTTATAAGTAGAGTATTTATTATTCTCCTGAGCCTTTAAGGCAAATATTTATTATGTATTTTTAAAAAATAGAGTCATAATTATTGTCACATATGGTCTGTCACTTTTCCCACTGTTTATTTAAATATCTCTTAACAAGTGTATTTTTATACAATTCTTTGATACTGTAAGTTTGTTGCTGGTGGTTTTTTGTGCTGTTTGCTTTTGAGATGGAGTCTTATTTGCAGCTTGGGCTGGCCTGTTCTGGTAGTCCTCCTTCCTCAGCCTCCTAAGTGCTGGCATTGCAAGCAGGAGCCACCTTCCCCAAGAGGATTTTTAGTTAGGTTCCCACTATTTCTGTTTAGCCGTTTCTCTATTTTTTTTTCCTACAGATTTTCACAGACAGAAGTATTTCACTTTTTGTAGTACTCACTGATAACACTAAAACTTTAAAAGCGTCAGAGATGAGGATAAGGTGATATTGTCATGAATTTGGTGCCAGCCTGGGCTACATGATGAGTTCTAGGCCAGTCTGAGAAAGACTAAAGAACCTGCCTCAAGCAACAGCAGACAAGCAGCTGAGCTAAGGCTGGCACATCCAGCTGTAGTAGTTCTTAGGAGTACTGATGTAAATGAGGCCACTAGCCAGTAGTTGCTAATTGTAGCTTATTCAAGTTGATTTGAATGTTTATGTTCTCTGATTAATTGTAATGATTATAACGGATCTTCATGTGCATTTACTCTGTGGAAGCCACAGTTCTAAGCAGGAATATGACTAGGTGTGAAGATTTCTCTATAGCGACTACTGTTTCCTATTTCTATCTATAGGATGTCAGGGCACAGAATGATTAGATTATTCTTCCAAAGTAGCACAGTGAGCAAGGAACCCAGGAACTGTGCATACAGGTTATGGATAAGAGAAACGCAAGAGTCTGTGCTGTTAAGTTTCAGGTCAGATCACATGAAATACCTGGTTATAGACAACTGGAGTTGAGCAAGTAATCTGGGGTTTCTTTCAAAGACATATTTAAGAACGTGCATGTTCTTTATCGTTACTTTCTGATTTCTGTTTTTTCTTTTTCTTTTTATTAAAAAACTTTCTTTCATACAATATATTTGATCATATTCTTTCCCTTCTTCCAAACCCTCCTGGATCCTCCTACCTCCTTACTCACCCAACTTCATGTTCTTTCTCTGTCAAAGGCACAAGTAAACAGCAAGACAACAATACCAAAACAAAACATGAAACAAAACATGCACACATACACACAGGAGTTCATTTTGTACTGGCCAGCTATACCTGGGCATGAGGCCTGCCCTGGAGTGTGGTATATATACCCATGACACTCCATTAAAGAAAACTGATTTTCCTTTTCCAGTGGATATTAATTGCCAGCTGCTTCTCCATTAGGGCAAGGGCTTTTTGTCTCTTTTCCTTTCTCAGTGCTTGGGATTTAGCCTGAGTATCAACCTGGGCAGGGCTTGTGCTTGCTGTCATGGTCTCTGTGAGTTCATATGTATATTGTCCTGTTGTGTTGGGAAGGCACTGCTTCCTTGGAGTCATCTACCACCTCTGACTCTTAGAATCTTTCCATCTCTTCCTCTTCCTGAGCCTTGAAATTTATATATTTTCTTTCTTTTTTAAAAAAAGATTTATTATTTATTTTATGTTGAATGGGATGTTGCCTGCATGCATGTCTGTGTGAGGATGTAATTCCAGATTCCTTGTAACTGGAATTACAGTTGTGAACTGCCATGTGGGTGGTGTGTGGAAGTCCAGCTCCCACAGTTTCCCCAGCGTACTCTTGAGGAGGGAGAAGTGAGAAATATTTAGATAGAACAATGGAGGGGAGAGAAACGGATAGAAACACAGGATGGATCCTTATCCACTGGCCCCTACTGTTTCTTCTAAAGGGCTTTTTATTGGAATGCCAAGGGGTGGAGCAAAGTCCTCCCGCAGCCAAGTGCAAACCCTGCCAATCACCTAGTAACCACGCACATGGTCAAGCCATCCTCTAATGCAGCCCTGCTGGGCAAAGCAAGGTCAGATCTCACTAGGAACCTTTATGGCCCTCCACAGTAGTGGGAATTGAACCCAGGTCCTTTGGAAGAGCAGCCAGTACTCTTAACCTCTGAGCCAGCTTTCCAGCCCAGAAATACATATATTCTAAAGATTTATATACTGCTTTCAAAATGGTGCTATCATATTTCTTATTGAATGTAAGGTTTTAAGTTGTAAAGTTTCTAAAATAGATAATC
Organism: Peromyscus aztecus; assembly: GCA_902168405.1. Classification (NCBI taxonomy): domain Eukaryota; kingdom Metazoa; phylum Chordata; class Mammalia; order Rodentia; family Cricetidae; genus Peromyscus; species Peromyscus aztecus. Next base: position 11,338 of record CABHPQ010171690.1, on the reverse strand, counting down.
TAGATTCTAGTTATGCATGACACAGCTCAAGTCTTCCTTTGTAAGGTGGCACAAACAATGTAAAATTTTCAGTATGCAGTTATATGACAAAGTAATAATTTGATCAAGATTTAGTCTCAGATTTTGAGGGGTCTTTTATTTGTTTTGTTTTTTATTTTTTGTTTTTTGAGACAGGGTTTTTCTCTGTAGCCCTTGCTGACCTGGAACTCACCCTGTAGACAAGACTTGCCTTAAACTCGGAGATCTGCCTGCCTCTGCCTTCCAGTGCTGGGATTAAAGGCTTGTGCCACCATCACCTAGCATTGAGGGGGCTTTGACACCATCTTTTCTCATCTTTGTCTGGGTCATCTTGCCCTGAGTGTAGGAATTGCATGGTTCCCCTATTCCTGAAACATTTATTTAATGGACATTCATTAAACACCTAATATGTACCAGGCGTAGTAATAGCAGCAGGCATTTCCTAATGAATAAAATCCAGCCTCTTCAAAAAGGGCACAGTATATGGCCAGCAACAGGGAAATCTTAGGAATGGCAGGTCTTTTGTGTTACTTGATCACTTGCTTTAGCATTGTCTTTTTATAATCAGAAAAAAAATAAAGTAGAAATCCTGTTAGCAATTAGTAACTATACCTTAGTATAGTTTTGATCTGAGTTCCAGAAATAAGGGAAGCCTAGGAGGAACCAGTGTATACAGAAATAAAATTTAAGATTTCAGCTGCTTCCTGCTGAACCAATATGAATAGCTGTGACTAGAAGATGGTGAGATACCGATAAAGGAGCCCTGGTTTTGGATGACAGAAAAATGAAGAGCCAAACATTCTTTGTTTGACCACATAAAGCTTTTTGATTCTTAAAATAGTCTGGAAAAACGTATACAGAATAGAGGTGAAAAGTGGTATAGATGTACAGTAACATAAAAGTAGACTCTATCAGCGTATCTGAGCTCCCTATTTTGATTGGAGCTGAGATAGATAAATACACTGTCTTTGATTATACCTCTTTCCAGGACAAAATGTCCCCAAATCTAAATAGTGTTTTAGGGGTCCAGTATTTCTAAGGAGGCCAAGGAGCACAAGTGGTATAGTCATATAGAAGGAAGAGTGGTTTCCATGTAAAATGAACAGTTGACTGGTGAGAGCCACATCGTGAAGGCATTAGGGCTTTGCTGTACCTGACAGTGTAACTATACTGCTGGAAGAAGGAGCAGACAGAAGGCCAGTGTCCCGTGAGAAACCACTGCTGATGTCATAGTTTGAGGAGACTATCTGTGCTTGTTTGTGTAAGGCCTCTGTAGTTACTGACAGGGCCTTCAGGCTTGCTGCACATACAAGGAAGGAAGGAAGCACTGACATTTCACCTTTCATGCTAAGTCATTGTAAAATTATTGTAATCTAAATGGAGATTTACAATTCTAAATAATCATAGATTGGAATTTCATTGCTCTTTTGCAGATTTTAGAGTGGCATTTCATATTTTAAAAATGACTCATCAGCTTTGCATTGTTCTATTCATTAGTCACCCCAAACTTGTGAAAATATTCTTTCCTAGTAGATCCTGGAGTGTTCATCTTTGTGTGCTACTACCATGACCTAGCAGAGGGAAAGGGGTTCATTACTTCCTGTAGTTCTAACATGTCAGTAGTGTCTCAGTAGTGTAAATCTTAATGATAGTGGTAATAATAATACTGATAATACGGTATACCTGCTTTATGAAGAGCAAACCTATTTTGATAGCTCATAAATAAACACAAATAGAAATATTAACTGAGACATTTTTATTACATGAGGATTATAAGCAATCATATTTTGTAAAAAATACTAAAGCAGTCAAGGACACCATAAGGATATAGTGAATGAACTCCATGTATTCTTGAAATACCTGGGGAAAGAAAATTGTAGTGTTGTCACTAAGGGAAAAGCCCTCCTAAAATTGCTTTTAAAAATAGTGCTAAATTATATTCAGAATTGTAATTTTTATATAGTAGATGGTGCAGCGATTCCCAACTAGGTCCCACCACCCTCCAGTAAGTGAGACCTTGTCACAGTGATGGGGTGAGTGGGGGTTGCTTCATCCTGAGATTGGAGAATCGACCTGCGGGATATGGAATGGAGCAGTGAGTAAAAAGGCCTTGGCAATAAAAACCTGTCCCACCCAGAATGGCAAAAGTGTCCCCACTGAGAGATACTGGTTTAGCGTAGTGTATATCACTCAGTTAAGTGACTTTAAGTTTGTACCACTTGGACACTAAGGATGCATTCCTTGTACATGAACAGTAAGGTAGATGTGTTGGAATCCTGGTGAAATTCTGGATATTTCCACATTTAGTATTTTACTAATCTAATGGTCTTGTGTGTAGTTTTACTCAGTAGCTAATCTAAGGGTCAGTTTTACTCCCCTGTGTGACAGTCAAATCGGTGGGAGAGAACAGATGTAAATGCCCCAGATTTTCTACCTGCAGATCATGAAAGTGAATCCAGACCCGTGGAGGAGGCTGTGTCCTTGGCAGCAGTGAACCATGTTCTCAGCAGCTGCTGCTGCTGCTAGCACGTCAAGCATGCTGTAAAATGGCAGCGTGTGCGCCCGCCTCTTCTTCATAGCTGTGCAGTGTACTGAAGTGCAGAGGTAATCCTTCGGAAGGACAAGGAGGCCCCTAAATGTGCTACATGTGAACTAGCTGCATTCCTCCTTCTCAAGTCACATTAGTACATTCGTGAGACATTAGACACAACCGAGAGAAAGAAAGATTGGATGTACAAAACTTTCTTAAGGAAGGAACATTTCTTTCTCTCTCTTTGCACATTCTAAAGGTTACACATGATTCAGTGTTTTCTTCAACTGTCTCTGACATTTGTTCCCAAGCTTAGTTATTTTGAGGACAGTTCAAGTATTCATCACTCAATGAATGCCGTCTTTATAGTAGTCATGCTTCCACTGAGTGTGGAAGACAAACCTGAAAACAAACACGTGCTGTCCTAGGTGCTAAGATGCTATCAGGAGCTGTGTGGATGTGATACTATGGGGTGAGGGACTCACTGCAGTGAGTCTCAAGTCAAGGTATGGAAATCACAGAAGTTATGGAAATGAGGCAGAACGGCATTTGTACCCTCCCACTGCAGCCCAGAACATTGGCTAATAAGCTAAGACAACCCTGGCTTAAACATAGACAGCAGAGTTTTTAAAGTCACTCCCAGACTGGGATATGTTGAGTCTTTTTTATTTCTGTATATAGTCAAGGAAATGCTTCACTTCTTAATACTCGAGCTATAAACCTTCTGCAGTAATTGAATTACAGACAAAAAGGCCCATTTGCCATCGTTGTAGTAATGAAGTAGTGAAGCAGTTAGTTTTGAACAAGTGTGAAAAGATGTCTCATGGTCACAAAGGATTGCGACCAGAAAATGACTTTCCAAGGCAACATATTGATTTGGCCCCTCAGAAACCTGATACTCTGTCCTGCTAAATTACATTGAAATGAATTGTTTTTAAACTAACTTGCTAGTTTCTCTTTGCTTGTAAGTCAGATGAGAATCATACTTGAGAGCGCGAAGGAGGCTAGGCATCACCTACAGTGCACAGACTTCCCCATCCATGGGTCTTGGGAGCTCCTGGTGTTTAGCCGCTTCATATTGTCTTTAAGCATAAACGTACATTTGTAGTTTGGTTTATCTGAAATTGAAATCATGGTATATAAGTGTGACCACAATGGATTTTGTAGGAAAAAAAATTTACTAATTTTTTTTGCCACCAAATTTTGGTATATTTTCTTAGATTTTTTTTTGTTTTAGTATTTCTCAAAGGTAGTGGGATTTGGGTTGTTTTGTGAACTTTTGTATTTTATAAGCTACTTTCTCGTATGTTCTATATATCTGCAAAATTGTCGTCATTTAATAAGAATGGAAGGCAGTGTTTTCTTTTTCAGGAAAAAGAAAACAGTTGGTTTTTTTAGAGGAGAACTTACGGTACTATATGGATTTATGATCACAGTTTACCGTAATGATGTGGCATACACATGACCTTATCATTCTCTAAACTTGCACTTCACATGCTCTTGACCCACACTATGTGCTCACAACTGAGGTAGCGTGTGCTGCCATGCTGTTAGTCAGGCTGTCAGTATGCTGAGTGCTGACTTTGTGGATGAATGTCGGAACTAAAGCTTGCTTTTGGGATCATGTTCCAACAGAACTATCTTTTGACGGGGTGTAATGTATGTGGGGATGCATGTGCACATATTTATGTGTGCCTAGTATTTGGAGGCCAGTGAGGACAACGTGGGTGTAGCTCTTAGGGTACCATTTACTGTCCCCCCCCCCCATTTTGGTATAGGGCCTCTCAGGGAGGCAAAGTAGCTAAACTGGCTGGCCAGTGAGCCTTAGGGACTTTCCCGTCCCTACCTCCCCAGCACAGGGATTACAAACAGCACCAAACCCAGCTTTTTTTTTTTTTTTTTTAATTTAAAACCTGGGTTCTGAAGATCTAACTCAAGTCCTTGTGTTTCAAGGCAGCCACTTTATTGACCGAACTATCTTCCCAGCCCCGCAAACGCCATCTTATGAGAGCACATAATCCCCTACCCACCAAGTCCAGCCAGGATTCGCAGCATGTACAGATCTGTCAGTTCTGCACTCTGTAGTGTGTGCACATACGTTTGTGTTTCTTTATATGTGTCCATGTGAGCTTCAAACGCACAGTTCTTTTCTATTAAAAAGCTTTCTTCAGAAAATTTTACCATGGTGAGGAGAAGTTTCAATCAAGGATTATAAATTGTCCTTGTGATTTGGTTAGAACCTGCTGTTTCTCCTACTAACAACTTCAAGGGCTGCATGTTCTAAAAAATAAGAGCCTCCCTGTTAGTGTTGATGTTAGTGTCTTTCCTTCTCAAATTAAGAAATTCTTACAAGCAATGACTTCTTGGATAAGAAAATATTTTAGTAAGTGATAGAGTGTTATTTATAATCGTGAGTAGTTTAAAAGGGACTTCCTCTGGAAGTGCAGCCAGTGTTCTTAACCACTGAACCATCTCTCCAGCCCCCTGATAGGCTTGCTTTGTAATGAAAGATGCATGTCACCATTAGACTGCTTTAATAGATTAAATGTGAAAGATTAAGATGATATTCAACTACCTAAAATATATTTAAATATAAGACTGTAAGATCTTCAAGCTTTCTTCACCATTGCAGTTTGCTAGAATAGTAGCCCTTGTCACACATCACACAGAAGAAAAGGTCTCCCTGTGATCTGATAGATGCTATTAGTATGGCAAGCTTTTACGCCTCCACACAGGCAGAAACATCCAGTGAGTAGCCGGATAACTAAAACCTGATAACTCACATGGCTGAACTTCAAGGAACATTTGTCCCAATCTTAGGAGTAGGATACCTAACTAAACAACCAGTGTCCGCAGTGAACAGTAAGAGAGATGCTTTTCTAAGAACAAAGATGTATGCATTTGGCATTTGCTCAAGAATAACTTTGCATACAATTACAGTTTTAACTGCAGTGTTTTGTTATTTCTCACCCAAATCTGCTTGTTAGTCTATCTTCTGCCTTTCATCTTTTTGTCTGTGTTTTATTTTATTATGGACTAGGGGACGGGTTGATGCCATTGATGTAGTAATCCCTGATTTGAGTTTCTTCAAAATATAGACAACTGGTTAGGTTATTTTGGAAAGTGAAAGTGGCTATCATGGAAATGTAGTTTAGGGTCAATAAGTGGCTTTCTCATGGCCTCTGTCAAGTCAGTAGCAGAGGTCATAGTGCAAACTATAGAGAAAATGAAGAACAGAGGAAAAGAATTTTTAAGCTTTTAAAAGCATCATACTGTGTAACTAACAAGAGGCCGCCAGAGTCCTGGGCTTTAAGGAAATAGGAAGTGTGTCTGACAGGAGACAGTCTCCGCCGAGTAAAGACACTACTTAGTCATTTTGACAGCTTCTTATTCCCGGTGCACTTCCCCTGTGGGTATTTAGTCAGCTGCTTTCTCAAAAGAATGTTGGAAGTGGTAATGTGGGGGTCAGATTTAAGGTTGGTGCAGAGTCACACTTGAACAAGGAGGTAGTAATGTGGGGGTCAGCTTTAAGGTAGTTGCAGGATCACACTTGAACAATGTAAGCACAGAGACTTTTATAAATGAAATCAAAGGAAAGAAGAATGGGAACCTTTCAACCAGGATCCAAACTGTTGCCTGAAATTTGCATATCTGAGATACCCTTTCTTTCTTACCCTTCTTTTCCTTCATCGGCTCTCACCAGCATTGGTACTGGGATAATTCAGTTATCCTGTCCTGAGTAATGGACCCTGATTTCCACTTCTTGGTTGCTTGCTTTCATGAACTGTAAGTGACGTCTCCCATACATGATGGCCTCATGCCCCAGTGCATTTTGACTAATAATACTCTGGGCAGAAGTCCCAGAAACCACAGATTCTGTCATTCAACTTTCCTGATTGCTGTCTTTACAGACTTCTGGTTAAAATTCTCAATGCTGGTTTTTGTTCCTACCTTCATACCCACAGGGTTTTGTTATTTCTGCTACTCGATGTCTTGTCTTTAAGATATCCAGTCATAGAGGAAGGAGCTCTGAAGACTGTCAACTGCCCTGAACAGACGACCCTCTCTTGTCTGCTTCTCTCATTAGGATAATAGAGTAAAATTACCCCTTAGGAGCTTTTCCTGTATTGATCAGCTCATTGCAGAAGCTGAGTGGGAAGAAAAAGCTAAGCTGTCCTTTCTTCCATCTTTTATTATCAATAAACCTGGTAATTTTTAAAATTAAAAATAATACTTTAGTCATTTGTATCTCACTAAATAATACAATTTCAAAATACTCTCAGGTTTATAATATACTAATACAAATTTGTCTATGCCTATAGTTTACACATATATTTATGTAATAACCAGTTGTTCAAAAGGGACCCATGTTTTATATCAATTCAGAGACTAAGAATGTTTAGTTTTAAATAAGCATGGTGATGCATGACTGTAATCCCAGAACTCAGGAGGCTGCGACTAGATTCTCACTTCAAGGCCAGCCTGAGGGGCGTGGACAGTTTGAGGCAAGCCTGGACTATATAATGAGAGCCTGTCTTAAAACACACACACACACACACACACACACACACACACACACACACACACAGTTCTACCTTAACCTCTTACACACCCAGGTTTAGAGGTCTTTAGTGGGATTTGAGCTGTGAACACAGTCCCAACACTCTGCAGCTTTACTTGCAAACTTCAGTGTCTGTTTCCCAGAAATCTAAATCCAGAAATGACTAGGAGATAAGCTTTTGCCTTCCTTCTACTAGAGCAGTGGTGGATTCCAATTTTAATATGAGGTAGCTATTTGTGTTCACTTTTCTTTTGTTTTTCTATGATGCCAGAGGAATTTGCTCTTTGTTTGGTAGTAGAAACCTGCACAATAGTTTCTTACTGCCCTGTCTCTCTGTAGCTGTTTGAGACAGGTTCCGAGAATCATGGTTACAGGTTGGAAACAGTGGATCAAGGCCCTTCATGTTTCCAAGTGAAATGGCTGTCACATTTGTATCTCCCTCTCCCCAGTATATGCATTTTCTTCACATCAACTCACCTGATATTTGTAGTAGATGAGAAGTTGGAATTGGGGTTCCATAGAACTGTTTGGTAACATACAACTGCAAGATGAACCCTAAAATTTTTTGAAGTTGGTTTAATAGACTCGGGTTATATGGGAAACACTAAAGTAAGTTTTATTAGTAAGAGAACTTATTTGATTTTTATACTAATTTTATATAACCATAACAATTTTATATATTATATGATCTATTTTTATTTTATATGTAATAAATAATGAAAATATAGCCCAACAAAATAACTAGATTCTATTAATATTTGCTCATTTTAAAAAATCATTAAATGAACTCAAGGATTATTTAGTAATGCAGCTCGTAAGACAATGATTTAATTATAGTTAAGCTCATAATGTTAATAAAGGTGAAGTTGAACTATACTGAATTGCAAACTCTTCACTTGTAAAAGGATGTCCCATGTTAAAGATGTCAAAGGTAGTCACCATTTTTTTCCTTTTCTTTCCTTCTTTGTTTTTTTGTTTCTTATTTAACCTATGGGCTCTGTGATCTTTAGCGGACTTAGTAGAACCCTTTTAGAGTTTAATCCTGTTTCTGAAGGTATTGGAGCAATAGTGGAGAACTCCTAAAGTCACTCAGGCATGGCAGGTGCCAAATGGCAGTGCAGTACTGCGTCTAGGCTTCTCAGGCTCCAGTCCTCCTCATGCAGTGTACCAGTTCCTCATGTCAGACATTTGCTCAATTATACTTCCTATGTCAGAGTGTCATTTGGGGAATTAGATAGTTTAATGGTTATTAAAAGTTAGGGGGTACCTGCAATATTAGTAACTCGAGAAAGGAAAAGAAAGGTCTCCAAAATTTCTTGGTCATGTTTTAGAATTCTGATTTTAGTTTTTGCTCCAAGTCCACTTTTGTTTCCTATAAAAATGTAGTGTTCTCCCCTAACCTTGGAAATAGCAAGGTCTTTAGTTGTATGCCACCAACACACGTACCCAAGAAAGCCTTATAAAAATGTTAGAAAATTATTTTTTTCTTAATACAAATTCTAAGAAAGCACTCAAAGTTTAAAGTATCAATAATTAAAATACAACTTAGTGAAGGTATGCAGCATTCAACATTGTAGCTAATTTCTAAATTATAAAATCTGGTGTTAATTAAATCAGGAGGAAATGTAAACACTGTGGAACAAACACATAAAATTACCATTGCAAAAAACCTATCTATACAGATAAACTTCCATGAGTGTACAGGCTGCTGTGTGTGTGTGCTGGGGGGTTGGTGGAGGACTGTATATAGGGAAGGGGGCATTCCCTACTATACTTCGGTTGTAACTATGGATACAAGGTCAAATCACAGCATCAGAGTGATGAGACTTTGGGGTCAGTTAGACCAACTTTTTTTTTAAAAAAATTATTTTATGTATTATTACTCTGGGGGGAGGGGGAGTGGAGAGCAGCATAGGGAAGAACATGTGTATGTGGACATGTTGTTGAGATCCAGAGTTGATTGTCTCCTTCCACCAGTTCCATTCTGAAGATGGAACTCAAAATCATCAGGCTTTCAAAGGAAGCACTTTTACCCGTTGGCTCTAAAACAGCCTTCTGATCTCTGAAGACCTTCCAGTTTTCCTACTCTATCAGGTTACTAATTTGTCACTGGGCAGGTCGGACAGTGGAGCCTTTTCTTTAGAGGTAAGCCAGGATGAACACTAGTGTTGAGTGTACTATTCATCCCATGGTTCTCTGCTTCTATGCAGAAAGGAACTCTGCCAGCAAGGGAATGTGAGTGTGAGAACCACAAAAAGTCATTATATGTTCCACCTGTTCCTTGATTGTCTTTGACAACATTTTCTTCCTCCTTAGTATTCCTATAAACACCTTGCCAGTTTGTAATTCAAGTCTCAGATTCAGGAAATGGCCTGCTACCTGACTCCCTTCCAGTTAGTTCAACCCTTAGGAAGTTGCAGAACCTACCCCGGTGTTAGGTTACAACAGTTATTTTTGCTAGCACCCAAATGTAAAGGAAGCCAAGTGGAGCTGGCAAAGTTTTACTGTGTCAGAAAGCACTTGGAACCTAGGCTGACAATGGACAGTGAGTGCGTTCAGCAGTGTGTGTGTGTGTGTGTGGGGGGGGGGTTACCTGTTAAAGGGTTAACAGTGGCTAATTTGGGTTAGACAAGAATCTGAATTAATTCTGATGAATTGATTCTTGTCTGAATTCTCTATTGGCTTTACTGCCTTTCAGGTGCCCACATGAGGAGGTGTCAGCATAGTATTATATCCTCCCTGTCTTCATGGTATAGGCCACATTTGTTGCTCTCTATTACATGCTGTCTAGTTCCCCAGTGGTTTTATTATTATATAGGTTCTGTCTCACCAGTGAATCTTTTATTGCTTGAACTCATCTTTCATAACTGGTACCATTTCTTTTGATGCCCAGAGGTTGACACAAGATGGAGAGGTCTCAGCAGAGGCTTCCTATAAGAGTTCACCTGAAGCACAGGCTTGGAGTTGTAAGAGCTAAGCACTCGCAAGGCTCAAGAAGCAGCATTCTGTTCACTCCGAGATGAAGCGTACCTTTGTGTTTGAAACCGTTCCTGCATAAACTGTTTCTGACATTTGCCATTGGATTATGAGCAAGGATAGGTTTGATGTGTTGTCCCTCCTAGAATGCAGGTGTTAAGTTTGTGTCATTTATGTTGCATTTTTTTCCAAAATCTTACCCAAACTTACTTTGAATTTCAAATCATTTTACTAGTGTACATTAGTTGTACAAAATGATCAGTTCTCTGACAATGTTTTTATACAAGCATGTAATATATCTTGATTATATTTACTTCCACCTCTATTGCTCTCTCTTGTCTTCCTTTCCTTCACCTCCTGGTCCCCTTCCTATTCTCAAATAGTCTTGCTTCTACTTTCATGGTTTGTTTTCTTTAAATCTAGATTCCATATATGAGAGAAAACATGTAATATTTCTGTCTGGCTTACTTATACAACATGATGATATCCAGTTTCCATTTATTTTCCAAATGACATACGTTCATTCTTCTCTATGGCTAGTTTGTAACCCATATATATTTTTTCCTTATCCATTTATCTATTCTTAATCAGTATATTTTAAAATCTAGCAAATATTGAATATATCATGCTCATGGTGGCTCACACCTTTAATCCCTGTAGTTAATAGGCAGAGGTGGGTGGGTCTTGAAGTTGAAGCCAGCCAGATTTACATAATGAGTTCCAGGCCAGCCAAGGCTAGTTAGTGAGACTCTGTCTCAAAAAAACAACAAAACAAAAATATGCTATGGATTTTTGCTTTTATACTTACAAATATATGCAGTAAGCCTGGGAAGCTGCATGCTCCCCTGGGGGTCTGTCTATGTTAGGTTTCCCTTCCCTGCTGTGTTGCCTGTAGCAGTAACAAGCTGTTGTGGTAGCTATTAAACTGTAAACTGTGTACTATATACAAGCCTGAATTTAGTTCAAGTAACAATAACTCATAAAATAACAATAAACATTAGATGGAGATGCATGTTCTCTCCATCTATAAGGCATTTGAAAGATTGATTGAGTCCTCCTGGGCTATTACGCACAAGGACATCAATACTTACAAAATGCAAAGTACAGTTACATGAGCTCTCCATTCTGGATTCCTTCTCCTCCCCAGTGTATTCAGAAGGCCAAATCTCTGTAATGGATGTTGGTGATTCTCTAAGTACTGAGAGATACTAATGAAATGCCCCCCAAAAGCTTTTTAAGCCAGGCGGTGGCGT